>VMDO01019341.1:0-39569 GCA_007922755.1 Pedetes capensis | reverse complement strand
AAAGAGATGATGGAAAAGCTCTGTACAAAATGTCAAAACAAGACCAGGTGCTGACTGTGGATCAGACCATGAACTTCTCATATGCAAGTTCAAACTGAAGCTGAAGAAAATTAGGACAAGTATACAAGAGCCATGGTATGAACTTGCGTATATCCCACCTGAGTTCAGAGACCACCTCAAAAATAGGTTTAATGCATTAGACACAAATGACAGGAGACCAGAAGAGTTGTGGCATGACATAAAAGATATCATTCAAGAAGGAAGCAAAAAGTTCTTAAAAAGACAAGAAAAAAGAAAAGACCAAATTACATGTCAAAACAGACACTGGACCTTGCCCTCAAATGTCGAGCGGCTAAAGCAAAAGGAAGACATGATGAAGTTAAGGAACTAAACAGAAGATTTCAGAAGGCAGCTCGAGAAGACAAAAACAAATATTATAATGACATGTGCAAGGAGCTGGAGGCAGAAAACAAAAAGGGAAGAACATGCTCTCTGTTTCTCAAGCTTAAAGAAGTGAAGAAAAAATTCAAGCCTCGAGGGGCAGTAGTGAAAGATTCTACAGGGAAAATATTAAAGGATGCAGGAAGCATCAAAAGAAGATGGGAAGAATATACAGAGTCATTATACAAGAAAGCATTGGTAGATGACCGACCATTCCAAGAGGTTGCATATGAAGAGGAACCAATGGTGTTGAAGGATGGAGTGGAAGCTGCCTTGAAAGAACTGGTGAAACACAAGGCTTCAGGAATTGATGGGATACCAATAGAGATGTTTCAACAAACAGATGCAGCACTGGAGGAGTTAACATGTTCATGCCAACAGATTTGGAAAACAGCTACTTGGCCAACTGACTGGAAGAGATCCATATTTGTGCCTATTCCCAAAAAAGGGGATCCGACTGAATGTGCAAACTATCAGACAATATCATTAATATCACACACCAGCAAAATTCTACTGAAGATCATTCAGAAGCGACTGCAGCAGTATATAGACAGGGAATTACCAGAAAATCAAGCGGGATTCAGAAGAGGGCAGGGAACCAGGGACATCATTGCTGATGTTAGGTGGATATTAGCTGAAAGCAGAGAATACCAGAAAGATGTCTATCTATGTTTTATTGACTATGCAAAAGCATTTGACTGTGTGGATCATAACAAATTATGGATAACACTTCAGAAAATGGGAATACCAGAACACCTAATTGTGCTCATGAGAAATCTGTACATGAACCAGGAGGCAGTTGTTTGAATAGAACAAGGAAACACTGAGTGGTTTAAAGTTGAGAAAGGTGTGCATCAGGGCTATATACTTTCACCCTATCTCTTCAATTTATACGCTGAGCAAATAATCCGAGAAGCTGGACTTTATGAGGAAGAACGTGGCATCAAGATTGGAGGAAGACTCATTAACAGCCTGCATTATGCAGATGACACCATTTTGCTTGCTGAAAATGAAGAGGATTTAAAACATTTACTGATGAAGATCAAAGATCATAGCCTTCAATATGGGTTACAACTAAACATCAACTAAACAAAAATCCTTACGACTGGGTCAACATGCAAATTCACAGTAAATGGTGAAAAGATTGAGGTTGTCCAAGATTTGGCTTTGCTTGGCTCTATAATCAACACCCATGGAAGCAGCAGTCAAGAAATCAAAAGACGCATTGCTCTAGGAAAAGCTGTGGCAAAAGATCTCTTTAGAGTATTAAAAAGTAAAGATGTCACATTGAAGACGAAGGTGTGCCTGACTCATGCCATGGCATTTTCAGTCGCATCATGTGGTTGTGAAAGCTGGACATTGAACCAGGGGACAGAAAAAGAATTGATGCTTTTGAATTGTGGTGCTGGAGACGTCTACTGAATATACCATGGACTGCCAAAAGAACCAACAGATCTGTCCTAGATAAGTGCAACCAGAGTGTTCCTTGGAAGCAAGAATGGCCAGACTGCGTCTTACATATTTCAGACATGTAGTCAGGAGAAATCAATCCCTGGAGAAGGACATCACGTTTGGGAGAGTGGCAGGTCAATGCAAAAGAGGAAAACCTTCCACCAGATGGACTGACACAGTGTCTGCAACAATGGGCTTAAACATGTATAAGATCATTTGTCTGGCACAGAATCGGCAAGTGTTTCATACTGCTGTACATAGGGTCACTATGAGTCGGACTCAACTCGACGGCACCTAACAACAACAACAATAATCAAAGTTATCATTTAAATTTGATGAGGAAATAAAGACATTCCAAGAAAAGCACAAACTAAAGTAGTACATCACCACCAAGTCATCTCTGCAGAAGATCCTTACAGGAATTATACACAGAGAGAGAATGAAAAAAGACAATCTTCACTATGAGAGCAAAAGAAAAGAATAAACTTGATGGGAGGAACAAACTAAAGAGAATTAGGAAAGAATCAGTCATATCTAACACAAAAACCAACAAATCCAGAATTCAAATAAGGGCAAAAGAAAAGAACTAATATTATATGAACCAAATGGGAAAACACCTAACACACAACCAGCAAATGTCTTTCAACAGTAACCCTAAATATAAACGATCTTTACTCTCCAATAAAAAGACACAGTTTAGTTAACTGGATTAAAAAATAAGATCTAACAATTAGTTGTCTGCAAGAAGTATAGCTCACTGCCAAGAGTGCACACATATTGAAAATGAGAGGATGGAAATTGTTATAATTGGAAGACAAAAGCAAAAAGAAAAAAGAAAAAAAAAGGAGGATTAGCTATCCTTATATCAGACAAGGGCCTGGGATTTAGCTCAGTTGGTAGAGCACTGCTCTGCAGTCTCTGAGGTCCCAGGTTCAATTCCAAGCACTGAAAAAATGGGAGAAGGACATAGCAATCCAATCCCAAGGCAACCCTGAAATTATCAGCCATTGAAAACCCGATGAGGGTCTCTATGAGTGAGACATAACTCGGTAGCAGCTAACAACAACAACAATATCAGACAAAGTAGACTTCAAGTTAAAACTAGTCTGAAGAGACAAAGAAGGTCACTGCATATTTTAAAGAGGAATAATTGACCAAGAAGGTATAACATTGCAAATATATATGCCTCAAATGTTGATGTACCCAATATTTAACTTCATTTTTTAAAATCTCTAGTGGACTTAAAGGGACAGATAGGTCCAGATACAATCATAGTGATTGACTTCAGTATCCTACTTTCATCAATAGATAGAACATTTAGACCAAAGAACAACAAAGTAACTTCAGAGCTAAACACCACAATAGATCAAATGCACTTAATGGACAAATACAGAATATTCCACCCAAAAGCCATAGAATACAAATTTTTCTTGGCAGCCCATGGAACTTTCTCTAAAATAGACCACATTTTGGCTAAAAAAAAAAAAAAACAAGTCTTAATAAATACAGAAAAAAATGAAATAATTTTGTGTATCTTATCAGATCATAATGGAATAAAACTGAAAATGAACAGCAAGAGAAATTACAGAAACTATACAAATATGTGGAGAATGAACAATATACTCTTAAATTACCAATGAGTCCTTGAAGGAATCAAAGAGGAAATCTAAAAATTCTTAGATTCAAATGAAAATGAAAACACAACCTACCAGAATCTTTGAGGTACAGCAAAGGTAATTCTAAGAGGGAAGTTCCTAGTGATGAGTGCATCCTTTAAAAATCAGAGCAAGTTCAACAAATAACTTAATGATGCACCTCAGGCTCTTAGAAAAAGAAAAAACTCAAAAGCAGTAGATGAAAAGAAATAAAAATCAGAACAGAAATTGATGAAATGGAGACTAAAAGAATAAAAAGAATTGATGGAACAAAGAGCAAGTTTTTTGAAAAGATAAACAAGATTGACAAACTCTTAGCCTACCTAACCAAAGGAGAGAGAAGACTCAAATTAAAAAAAATTAGAGGTAAAATAGGGAACATTACAACAGATACCAAGAAAATTCAATGAATCATTAAAGAATACTTTGAAAAATTATATTCCAAAAAGCTGGAAAGCATAGATAAGATGGATAAATTCCTAGACATATTTGACCTGCCAAAATTAAGTCAAGAGGTTATAAACAACTCAAGCAGATCTAAAATGAGCAATGAGAATGAAGCAGTAATAATCTCCCAACAAAGAAAAGCCCAGGAGCAGATGGATTCACTGCTGAATTCTACAATACTTTTAAAGAAGAATTATCACCAATGTTCCTCAAATTATCCCACAAAGTACAAATGGAAGAAACACTACCATATTCATTCTATGAAGCCAGTACGACTTTGATACCAAAACCACATAAGGTTACATCAAAAAGGAAAACTACAGACCAATATCTGTGATGAATCTAGATGCAAAAATCCTTAATAAAATTATTCCAAATTGGCTTCAACAACACATTAAAAAGATCATACGCTGTGATCAAGTTGGTTTCATTCCAGAGATGCAAGACTGGTTCAACATGCACAAGACAATAAATGGAATTTAGCATATAAATAGACTCAGAAACAGAAATCACATGAACCTATCAATGGACACAGAGAGATCTTTGACAAGTTCAACATACTTTTGTGATAAAATACTTTCAAAATCTAGGAATTGAAGGAATATACCTCAACATAATAAAGGCAATATATGAAAAACCAATGGTCATACTAAATGGGGAAAAACTGAAAGTATTTCCCCTAAAACAGAAACGAGACAAGAGTGTCTACTTTCTCCACTGCTATTCAATGTAGTAGTTGAACTATTAGCCATGTATTAAGAAAGGAGAAAGAAAGAAAAGGGATCCAACTAGGAAATGAAGTCAAATTATCCCTATTTGCAGATAACATAACCCAATATTTAAAAGGCCCTAAAGACTCCACCAGAAAATTCTTAGAACTTATAAACACTTTCAGCAAAATAGCAGAACATGAAATTAACATACAAAAATGAGTAGCTTTCTTTATACCAAAAATGACCAGATGAAAAAGAACCAGGAAACAGTCCCATTCACAATATCTTCAAAACAAATAAAATACCTGGAAATAAACCTAACTAAGAAGGTGAATGACCTCTACAATGAAAACTTTAAAACATTTAAAAAAATTTAAGAAGAATTCAGAAGGTAGAAAGATCTCAGATGCTCATAGTTTGGAAGAATTAATATTGTGACAATGGCTATATTACTGAAAATGATTTATAGATTTAATATCGTCTCCATCAAAATCCCAATGACATCTTCACAGAAATACAGAAAATAATCCTCAAATTCACACAGAAGCACAAAAAAATTTCTGATTTGCTAAAGTTATCCTGAGCAGAAAGAACAATGCATGGGGCATCACCATACATGATTTCAAATTATTTTACAAAGCTACTGTAACAAAAACTGCATGACACTGGCACAGAAATATACACGTAGACCAATGGAATAAATGATCCAGAAATGAATGCATCAGCTTCAGCTACCTGATATTTGACAAAAGTGCCAAAAATATAAGTTGTAGAAAAGATACCCTCTCAACAAAGGGTACTGGGAAAACTGGATATCCCCACGTAGAAGACTGAAACTAGCTCACTCTCTCTTACCTTGTACAAAAATCATTTCAAAATGTAAATCTGGACACTCTGAAACTGCTAGAGGAAAACATAGAGAAATGCTCCAGGACATAGGCATAGGCAAGGGCTTTCTGAATAGGACCCCAAAAGCACTGGAAACAATAGCAAACATTGACAAATAGAATTGCATTAAATTTAAAAGCTTTTGCACAGCAAAGAACACAATTATTACAGTGAAGAGAAAACCTACAGAATGAGAAAAACATTTCTCCAGCTATACATCAGACTAGGGATTAATATCAAGAATATATAAAGCACTCAAAATATTAAACAGCAGAAAACCAAACCATCCCATCAAAAACTGGGCAAAATAATTTAACAAAGACTTTTCAAAAGAAAAAATACAAATGGCCAAAAATTACATGAAAAAATGTTCAACATCCTTAGTTATCATGGAAATGCAAATTAAAACTACACTGAGATAACATCTCACTCCAGTCAGAATGGCTAGTATCAACAAAATAAACAACAAGTGCTGACAAGAATGTAGGGAGAAAGGAACATTTATACACTGCTACTGGTAATGCAGATTGGTGCAGGCACTATGAAAATCAGTATGGAGGTTCCTCAAAAAACTAAAAACAGAACTACTATATGTCCCAGCTATCCTAATTCTGCATATATATCCAAAGGAATATAAGTAAATAATACCACATAGATACCTGCTCATCCATGTTCATTGCAGTGTTATTCATAATAGTCAAGTATGGGATTAATCTACATATTCATCAATAGATAAATGGATAACAAAATTGTGGTATATATACATCATGGAATTTTATTCAGCCATAACGAAGGACAAAAATCTTGCATTTGCAGTAAAATAGATAAGGCAGACTCAGAAAGATAAACATCACGTGTTTTCTGTCATATGTGGATGTTAGACTTCAATGTATATTCATTATTAAAACATATAGGTCATGAAAGTAGAAGGGACTTAAGTAGAGTATAATGAACTAAAAAAAGGAAGAAGGGACAAGAAGAAAGGGCAATGTATGTCAGGATTTACATATATAGATTGATAGAGTCACAAAAAAGACATCCAAGTAGAAAGGAGACTGTTGGTATGGAGGGAGGGGGTGAAAAGGGGGTAATTAGAGAGTAAGGGGAAGTAAATATGAACAATATACAATGAAATGCATGTATGGAAATGACATAATGAAATCCATTCAACTGTACATTAAAATTACTGAAAAAAATAATTTCAAGGAAAAAGAAGTTGTAGAAATTCACTTTATTATTCCTGGGATTTGTGGATTTGGATGTCCAATGCCATTTTTAGAAGCTGCCCATTAGATGCCAGGAACAAGCTGGCTATAGTTTGTGGGCCAAATATAGATTTTGAGATGGGACAAATTATTGCAAATGATGGTTATGTCTCTCAGAATTTCTGTAGCTTTGACAATTATTTCATGTCTCTGAGATACCATCTTCATCAAGACAATGATAATAATACTACCTTGTAAAACTGATATGCACACCATACCTCTAGGAATGCTAAAAGTTTTCACTCTAGGAAAAGGCAGTGTTCCTGAATTTGTGTATAAATAGAATGTAACTTCTTTATAAATTTCTAATTCAATATACCTGCAGCCATACCACTGTGACTTCCAATCCCATTAGATGTTGGAAGCTAAGCAGGGTAGAACCTAGTTAGTACTTGGATGGGAGATTGCCTAGGAACACCAGGTGCTGCAGGCTTGGGAGAAAGACCAGTAGCCCACTCCCCCCTCCCAAAAAAAGCTGCCATTGAAAACCCTATGAATAGCAGAGAAACACCAACAATAATGTTTCACTTGTTGTACATAGAGTTACTATGAGTTGGAAACCAACTTGATGGCACCTATGATACCAGGTTTTTGTCAAATTGGCAAGGTAAATTTTTTAGAAAAATGTATAGATATAATTCCCACTCACGTTACTCTAAACTTAATTCTCTAGTTTTCTCTTCTGTGCTGAAGAGAATAAGGGAATATCTCTGCTTGTACTTGACATTCAGATTGACCTAGACATTTTGATTTCTTCAAAATTGCTCTAGTAAAGTAAATTAATAGCCTTGTTAACTTGCAGATTTCCCTTTCAAAAAAGTACTAAAGTTCTCCTTCATAATGTTTCAAAGGAATTATTGACCAACTGGCATTTTAAGAAGCAAATTAGAATGATTCTGAATGTCCCTTTCTAGTCCATTGTTGTCGTTAGGTGCCATTAAGTCTGACTCATAGTAACCCTATGCACAACAGAATGAAAAGACTCCCTGACACTTTGATACACACAATCTTTTATGTTTAACACCATTGGTGCAGTCACTATGCCAATCCATCTAGTGGAGGGTATTCCTTTTTTTAATTGACCTACTACTGTCCCAACCATGATGCCCGTTTACAGAGATTGGCCACTCCAAACATGTCCAAAATACATAAGACGCAGTCTAGCCATCCTTGCTTCCAAGGAGCACTCTGGTTGCACTTCTTCTAGGACAAATCTTTTGGTTCTTTTGGCAGTCCATGATATATTCAATATATGTCTCTAGCACCATAAATCAAAAATATCAGTTTTTCTCCTTTCTCTATTATTCAGTGTCCAGCTTTCACAACCACATGATATGCCTGAAAATACCATGGCATAAGGTAGGCACACCTTCATCTTCAATGTGACATCTTTACTTTTCAACACTTTCAAGAAGTCTTCTGCAACAGCATTTCCCAATGCAATGCGTCTTGATTTCTTGACTGCTTCTGTGGGTGTTGATTATAGAACCAAGTAAAGCAAAATCTTAGACAACCTCAAGCTTTTCTCCATTTATCATGAAGTTGCATACTGATCCAGCTGGAAATAATTTTGTTTTCCTGATGTTGAAGTGAAATGTATAATGAAGGCTATGTTCTTTGATCTTCATCAGTGTTTCAAATCCTCTTCACTTTCAGTAAGCAAAGTTGTGTCATCTGCATATCACAGGTTGTTAGTCTTCCACCAACCTTAATGCCATGTTCTTCATTAAGTCCAGCTTCTCAGAATATTTGCTCAGCATAGAGATTGAAGAAGTACAGTGAAAGAAAACAGCCCTGACACACATTTTTCCTTACTTTAAACCAGACAGTGTTTCCTTGTTCTGTTCAAATGACTGCCTCCTGGTCCATATACAGATTCCTTATTAATACAATAAAGTGCTGTGCTATTCTCATTCTTCACTATTTGTCATACTATGGGGACTTGCATGTTGCTATGATGTTGATAGCTATGCCACTGGTATTACAGATATCAGCAGGGTCACTCATGGTGGAGAGTTTTCAGTTGATCTTCCAGGCTAAGATAGACTAGGGAGAACAACTTGTCAGACCACTCCCAAAATAATTAGCCATTGAAAGCCCTATGAGTAGCAGAAAAACGCTGTCCTTCCCTGGCATTCTATAATTTCATGATCTGTGCAATTTTTCAGAATATAAAAATATAGAAGTTCTTCTTTCTTTATCCAACTCTAACTAAATAATTCTCACACATGTCTGTCAGTTTGTCATGCTCTGGGGGCTTTCATGATGCTCATAGGGTTGCTATGATGCTGAAAGTATGCCATCAGTATCTCAGATACCAGCTGGGCCACCCATGGTGAGCAAGTTGCAGCTGAGTTTATAACTAAGATAGATTATGGAAAAGGACTCCAGAAGTCCAATGGAGAAAGAATTAGCCATTGAAATCCCTATGAATAGCACAGAAGCACTGTCAAATATAATGCTGTAAAATGAGTCCCACAGACTGGAAAGCATTCACGAGACAACTGGGGAAGAGTTGTCTACCCAAAGTAATGTGGACCTACTGAGGAGTAAAACCCCTGGAGTCACCTTTTGCTCAAGTAGTGTGATTCAAAATGTAAAGAAACATATTGTCTGCAACATTGGGCTCAAACATATGAAGATAGTATGCATGGCACACTGTTGAGTAATGTTTCTTTCTGCTGTATTTAGGGCCAGTATGAGTCAGAACCATCTTGATGACACCTAACAACTATATAATTAAAAACCCTGTTTCAAGGATAGTTCTAGAGTATAAGTGCACAAGGATGAGACAAATTGTCTCATGGTCAAACTTCCTGTTTCTTGAGAACAAGAACCTTACTTCTTATTGCTTTTCTACCTGCCACAGCATATCAAGCATGACTGGGATATCATATAATCATAACCAACTGCCACACCCAGATGATCAAAGTCTGGACATTCTATAGGTCAGTGGGAATAGGGTCAAAATTCAAAAAGAAGGTTGGATTTTAGAGTTGTTTCCATGAAAAAGAAAAATAGTACATCCTAGTTTGTTGATTGTTATTGGGTGCCTTCAAGTTGGATCTGAATCATAGCAACCCTATGTACAACTGAATGAAACACCCCCCAATTCTGTGCCAGGCACCCAGTATTATTTATGTTGCAGAAACTGTGTCAATCCACCTAGTTGAGAGTTTTCCTTTTTTGTTGACCTGCCACTCTCCCAAACATAATGTCCTTCTCCAAGGATTGGTCCTTCCTGACTACATGTCCAAAATACATAAGATGCAGTCAAGCCATCCTTGATTCCAAGGAGCACTCTGGCTCCACTTCTAGGACAAAACTTAGTTCTTTTAGGAGTCCATGGTATATTCAATATATGTCTCTAGCACTGTAATTCAAAAGCATCAATTCTTCTCCTGTCTCCTTTATTCGATGTCCAGCTTTCAAAACCATATAATGTGAAAGAAATACCATGGCAGGAGTCAGGCATACTTTTGCCTTTAATGTGATATCTTTATTTTTTAATTCTTTGAAGAGGTCTTTTGCAACAGCTTTAACCAATGCAATACATATTTTGATTTTTTGACTGCTGATTCCATAGGTGTTGATTGTAGAATCAAGTAAAGTAAAATAATGGAAAACCTCAATCTTTTCTCCATTTATTATGAAGCTGCATACTGACCCAGTTGCAAGGAGTTTTGTTGATGTTGAAACAGAATCTATACTGAAGACTATATTCTTTGATCTTCATCAGTAAAGGTTTCAAATCCTCTTTACTTTCAGCAAGCAGAGTTGTGTCATCTGCAAAATGTGGATTGTTAATGGGATGTCCTCCAATCAAGATGTTGCATTCTTCTTCATAAAGCTTAGCATCTTGGATTACTTGCTTAGCATAAACATTGAAGAGGTATGGTGAAAGATACAGCCCTGATCCATATCTTTCTCAATTGAAATCAAGGAGTGTTTCTTTGTTCTGTTTGAATAACTGTCTTCTGATCCATGTACAGATTCCTTATTGTTGTGGATTTCCCAGGGGGATAGAGAGCACCCAAACATGACAGATCCCTGGGGCCTGCCTAGCCTTCTTGGAGGACTGGACTCTCTCCTCCAGGTCAACTGACTCTTCCCCCACATCCAGGTACCTCACTCTTCCCCCTCCCATTGAGTGAACCAAAATGGCACTGGCCAGCTCAAGCTTCCTTGAGGCCTCATTGGCTGAGTCCCATCTTCCTCCTCATTGGTTAAGTCCTTGCCCTTGCACTGCCCATGAGCCCTTCCGTGATTGGTCATCTATCATTCCTTTTAGCTAACATCTGACATCAGCAATTATGTGCCTGATTCTATACCCTGTTGGGGACTGGGGACTCTGGCTCGTGAACCTCTGCATTGTGTTTGTGCAGGAAGGTGCCCCAATGCTTGCACCCTGCAAAGAACTGAGGCCTGGGAACAGAATATCATGCTCAGGAGTGGTGAAAACAAGGCAGGTTTACTCCCAAGGGAAAGGGAAAGGGATGGATGGTTGGGATGGAGAGGGGAGACAGGAAAGGAAGGCACTTGGCTATTATCCCTGCCACTGAGGCAGGGGCCCCTGGGTGTCATTGTTCACCCAGTCCTGGTGTCTTCACTGCTTCAGAGGCCCTGAGCTTGACTCTTGAAGGATTACCTCTCAAAACACTCAATCCATTGGTATAGAAATGGTGAAGAGGAGAAGGAGATCTGGTGGGCACAGGTAGGCAAGTGAAGGTGAGAATGGAAGCTGGTCAAAGGAAGGCTTAAGGTAGATGACGGGTGGGCTAAAGGATAGGTGGATCAGGCAGATGCAAACCTCTGGTCCTTATGGGGCCAGAGGACAAGTGAGCAGATTCTAGGTGTAGGTTGAATGAGCTGTTAGGCTCGTGTGTCTGGGGATTTTATTCCCTTAGGCTAATTGTCATCCAACTGTCAAGGAATGACAGCTGGCCAATCAGGGAAGGGTTTGTGGGCAGCGCAAGGGCAAGGGTTTGACCATTCAAGGAGGCAGATGTGGCTTAGCCAATCATGCCTTGAAGAAACCTGAGCTGGTCAGCACATCTTGGCTCACTCGATGGGAGTGAGGGGTGAGGCACCCATAAGTGGGGCAATGGCCAACTGTCCTGGGGGATAGAGTTGGGTCTTCTAGGAGGGCCAGAGGGGCCCCAGGGATCTGCCATGTTGTGGTACCTTCTATTTCCCTGAGAACTCACAATACCCTCTTCTGAATCCAGCTTGATTCTGCAGCAGTTTCCAGTCTATATACTTTTGTAGGCACTTTTGTATGATCTTTAGTAAAATTTTACTTGTGTGTGACATTAATGATATCATTCAATAGTTTCTTCATTCAATGAGTCCCCTTTCTTGGGAATAGGCACAACTATGGAACTCTTCCAGTCAGTTGGCCAGGAAGCTCTTTTTCAAGTCTCTTGATATAAACAAGTTGGCACGTCCAGCACTGCATCTGTTTGTTCAAACATCTCTATTGGTATTCCATCAATTCCTGGAGCTGTGTGTTTTGCCAATTCCTTCAATACAGCTTCTGCTTCATCCTTCAGTACCATTGGTTCCTGATCATATGCAACCTTTTGAAATACTTGTTCATCCAACAATTCTTTTTAGTATAATGACTTTGTGTATTCCTTCCATCATTTTTTTTATGTTTCCTGCATCATTTAATATTTTCCCTGTGGAATCCTTCACTATTGCAACATGAGCCTTGATTTTTTTCTTCAATTTCTTATGCTTGAGAAAAACAAGTGTTCTTCCCTTTTGGTCTTCTACCTCCAGCTCTTTGCACAGATCCTTATAATATTTGATTTTGTCTTTTCAAACTGCCTTTTGAAATCTTCTCTTTAGTTCCTTCACTTCATCATGGCTTCCTTATACTTTAGCTGATAGTTGTTCAAGGGAAAGCTTCAGAGTCTCTTTTGACATGTACTTTGGTCTTTTCTATTTTCCTGTCTTTTTAATAACCTTTTGCTTTCCTCACGAATAATGTCTTTGATGTCATGCCACAACTTGTCTTGGTCATTTGTGTCTAATGCATTAAACCTGTTTTTTGTTTTTGTTTTTGTTTTTTGTTTTGTTTTGTTTTGTTTTTTGGTGGTACTAAGGATTGAACCCAGGGCCTCGTGCTTGCATGCTCTGCAAGTGCTGAATCACTGAGATGACCCCCAGTCCATTTTCTTTACTTTTTGAGACAGGGTCTCGCTAAGTTACGCAGACTACTTCTGGTCTCAAACTTGCAATCCTCCTGCCTCTGCCTCCCAAGCCACTGGGGTTACAGGCACGTGCCACTGAGCCCCGCTTATTAAACCTGTTCTTGAGGTGGTCCCTGAACTCAGGTGGGATATACCCAATGTCATATCTTGGCTCTCTTACACTTGTTCTAATTTTCTTCAGTTTCAGATTGAACTTGCATATGAGCAGTGGATGATCAGATCCACAATCATCACCTGGTCTTGTTCTGATATTTGATATTGAGCTTTTCCATCATCTCTTTCCACAAATATAGTCAATTTTATTCCTGTGTTTTCCATCTGGTGACTTCCATGTATATAGTCATCATTTATATTGGTAAAGAAACATTTACAATATAAAGGTCATTGATCTGACAAAATTCTATCATTCAATCTCCACCAACATTTCTGTCACTAGGGCCATATTTTCCAATTACTGAGCCTCCTTCTTTCTTTCCAACTTTTGCATTCCAGTCACTAGTAATTATCAGCACATTCTGGTTGTATGTTCAATCTATTTTAGGTTGCATAAACTGGTGAAAATCTTCTATATCTTCATTTGTGGCTTTAGTGGTGGGTATATAAATTTGAATAATAGTCATATTAACTGGCTTTCCTTATAGGCATATGGATATTATTCTATCACTGGCAGCATTACACTTCAGGACAGATCTTGAGATTTCTTTTTTAATGATGAATGTAACCCCATTTCTCTTTAATTTGTCATAGCCAGCAAAGTAGACCATATGATTATCTGATTAATAATGATCCCTACCTCTCTGTTTTAGCTCACTATTACATAGAATGTCAATGCTTATGCACTCCATTCCCCTTTGATGATTTCTAATTTTCCTAGATTTATACTATGTACATTGCATGTTCCAATTATTAGTGGATGTTTACAGTTGTTCTTCCTCATTTTGAGTCATGCTACCTCAGCAAATGGAGGTCCCTGGGAGTTTATTCCATTCCCTCATTAAGGCAGACTCTACTTTGAGGAGGCAACTCTTCCCCAGTCATTTTTTGAGTGTCTTCCAGCCTGGGAGGCTCATTTTCTGGCACTATATCTGACAGTGTTTCTCTGCTATTGATAGGGTTTTCAGTGGCTAATAGTTTCAGGAGTGGGCTGTCAGATCCAACTCCCTAGTCTATCTCAGTCTGGAAGCTCAGTTGAAGCCTGTTCACCATGGGTGACCCTGCTGGCATGTGTAATACTAGTAGCATAGTTTTCAGCTCCATAGCATCACACAATCCCCCACAGTATGGCAAAATGACAGACAACTACATCATAGTAGGTACTACATAAAGGTTGACTTTTCACCAGGACTTATTCACAGCTCATTTACATGGCAATGTACTCCCAAAGCAATCCTGAAACAATCAGACTTTGAAAATCACATTAGGCTCCTATGAGTCAGACCCAACTCAACAGCACCTAATAAGAACAACAATTTTCGTGGATCCATGGGTAAAGTGTTCTTTCAGTAGAACAAAAGCCTTTCTGATTAGTAGATGCATAATACTACTATAACTCTACTCAGAGCCACATCTGACTGTCTTATTCATTTCCTTTCCTGTACTTTTCTTCTCATATAATTTCAACTTTGTTTCAGCTGATTATGTTCTTTTAATCCCAAAAGATTATAGATCTACATGATCATCATAAAAATCTATAAATACTCATACTAAAAGAATATTCAGTGGAGAAAAATGTATAAGGATTGAGTCAATTTTGTCTCTGTTCAAATTAATTCTTTTTAAGAAGGAAATTCTCTAATTTCTGTCTTGCCTAGTTGTGATTGTTGTTGTTAGGTGCTGTTTAGTCAGATCCAGCTCATAGTGACCCTAAGTAGAGCAAGAAAAAACATTACTTAACACTGTGTATTGCACATTTTTTTTAATGTTTGAGCCCATTGTTGCAGCCAATGTGCTTCTCATTTTGAGTCATGCCACATCTGCAAATGGAGGTCCCAAGGGCTTTACTACATTCCTTCATTAAGGTCAACTCTACTTTGAGGATGCAACTCTTCGCTGGTTGTTTCTTAAACAATTTCCAGTCTGGGGTCTCATTTCCTTGTACTATATTTGACCGTGCTTCTCTGCTATTTATAGAGTTTTCAATGGCTAATTGTTATGGGAGTGGGCTGCCAGGTCCTTCTCCCTGGTTTTGATTTTCTTCCATAATATATTTCCTTAAGAGTGATTATTAGGAAATTTGCATGCTGAATGTTCATAGCTATTAAACAACATATAAAAAATGTCCCTAGATGACTTAATGAATTCTACTCTCCTGCTACTTATATCTGCTGGCCCTCTGCCTTCATTCAGCTCAATGAAGGACTGCAGAGCTGGCAAAATTCATTGAACATTTATATTCAGATTATATCATCATACACAACAGTGTCTTGACAGAATGTCAGTTACTCTGTGTGTGTGCAAATGTCAATTTTCATAACTTGCCATAGCATAGAGATAATTATTTTAAATTTTTCATGTGCATAGAAAAATAGCATGAATAGAAAGCTGCTATTTTACTCACTTATATATACAAAGGAAAGTTTAGCTTTTTTTCTTAGGAATTTCAACTTTCCCAAGTTTAACTAAACTCCTGTTTTAATTGTTAGGTCTATTCTTCATGGTCATAGTTAATTGTTTATGTGTTTGTTCATGCTACAGTTGGTGAAATTACTTTTCTCATGAACTGTAGTATCTTCTAATGTTCTCGATGTTGTAAAGTTTTTTTTTTTCTTTTCTTATTTCCATCTATTTATAAACGTTGGTGGGGTACAGAATAATACAGCATTTGTTTTTTCTATTGTACAACTATTATATCACTTTTGATTACATGTTTATCAACTTATAAAGTTTATGGACCTTTTGATTAATATGTACTACAACTCATGCATTTATAGGTTATATTCCCCTATTTTCCCCATGTACTCATGAAGTTGCATCATTTACATTGAGATTATCCTCTCCCCCTTTATCCCATTACATTGTTTTCCCTCCCCTTCCCATATTCCACAACCTTCATTTCCCTTTATTAGTACCCTCTCTTCTTCTTTCTACTCTGCTTATATTTTTCCCTTCTTAGCTAAAATAATTGTTCATATATATATATATATATATATGTATGTATATGTATATATATATATGCTTATGTATAGATTTTTCTTCCTTTAATATTCAGCTCCCATATGAGTGAGAACAGAGGGTATTTCCCTTTCTCAGTCTGTATTCATTCACTTAAGATGATATTCTCCAGTTCCATCCATTTGCTGCAAATGAAATTATTTCATTCTTTTTTATTGTTGAGTAATATTTCATTATTTCATTGTATATACACACCACAATTGTTTTATTCTTTTTTTTTTTTTTTTTTTTTTTTTTTTTTTTTTTTTTTTTTTTTTTTTTTTTTTTTTTTTTTTGGCAGTACTGGGGGTTGAACCCAGGCCCTTGTGCTTGCATGCTTTGTAAGTGCTAGACCACTGAGCTGCCGCCTCTAGCCCATTGTTTTTTGTTGGTGGTGGTTTTTTTGTATGTTTTGTTTTGTTTCGTTTTGTTTTCACTTTTTTTGAGACAGGATTTCTCTAAAGTATGCAGACTGCCTCTGGTCTCGAACTTGAGATCCTCCTGCCTCTGCCTCCCAAGACACTGGGATTACAGGTGTGTGCCACCATGCCCAGCCCCATTTTATTCATTCTTCTATTGATAGGCATCTTGGTTGGTTCCTTATCCTTGCAATTGTGAAGTGTGCTGTATTAAATATGAAGATGCAGGTGGCTCTGTGGTATGATGATTTGTCTCCCTATACATATATTCCCAGGACTGGGAATATTCCCAGCTGGGTCATGTGGCAGTTCTATTTTTAGTTTGCTGAGGTATTTCTATATTGATTTTCAAAGTGTTTGAACCAATTTACAGTCCCACCAGCAGTGTAAAAGTGGTCATTTTTCTCTGTATTCTCACCAGCATTTGTTATTGTTTTGCAGATTTTTGGCCATTTTTACAGGAGTTAGATGGGATCTCAGAACTGTTTCAATATGCATTTCCCTAATGCCTAGGGATATTAGCATTTTTTCATGTATTTCTTAATGCTACAAACCTGTTCACTTGAGAGCTGTCTGTTCATATCCTTTGCCCACTTGTGTACTGGCCTATTTGTTCTCTTGGGATTTGCTTTCTTGAATCCTTTGTAAATTTTAGAAATTATTCCTCTGTTAAATGTGTAGGATGCAAAGTTTTTCTCCTATTCAGTGAGGTCTTCCTTAACTCTGCTGATTGTTGTCTTTGCTGTAAAGAAGTTTTTTAATTTCATGTAATCCCATTTGTCAATTCTTGGTGCCATTTCCTGGGCAATTGGAATTTTATAAAGGAAGTACTTTCCTATGCCTATTGTTGGAGCATGTTTCCAATCTTTTCTTCTAGTAGTTTTAAAGTTCTTAGATTTATGTTGAGGTCTCTTATGCATTTTGAGTTGACTTTCATGAAAAATGAGAGATACAAGTCTATTTTCATTTTTCTACAGATGAATACCCAATTTTCCCAACACCATTTGTTGAAGAGGCTATCATTTCTCCACTAACCATCCTTGGCCCCTTTGTCAAAGATCAGGTAGCTGTAGTTGACTCATTCATTCTCAAAGACTTTCAAACAAGTCAAGACACTTACTAGGACTCTTGGAGTCATGAAGTACATAATAATTCTGAAGAGACTAAAGCTCAGATTTCCACTTGATCTATTATATGGACACAACCAAGGTCAGTTGGCAATAATTTGGAGCATGCTACCAGGTTAAATTATAATGTCCTCAAGAATATAATGGAAATGCAAGGTTCAAAGCAACCTAGTATCTCACATTGAAATTTACCAGGAAAAAGAAAAACAATTTTATGACATATATTTTGGTAAGTATTTTCTCTTAATAAGAACCAGTCACTATATTTCTGGGAATTATATAAGCTCATAATCATAGATTCATTTTAAGCCCTTAATATATCCTAAATAACTGGTTTTGGGGTGTTGTAGTTCATTGTTTCATGTGGGTTATAGAGTAGCTTTAAAAAGAAATTCCATTTCCAGATGATATGGCATTTGCCTATAATCTCAGCAACTTGGGAGGCTGAGACAGGAGAATCACAAACTCAAGGCCAAAGGTAGCCTGAGCAACTTAACAACATTCTGTCTCAAAATAAGATATAAAAATTGGGATATGAGTGCAGCTCATTAGTAAAGCACTTGCTTAGCATGAATGAGGGCCTAGGTTCAACTCTTAAGTGCTAGAAAAAAAAAGAAAGAAAGAGAAACACATTCTTCTCCTCCCCATGCCTAAAGAATCCTGCCAGTTACGTTCTCATCCAAATTAACCAAAGAAACACACAGAAGTAAGAAGTAAGGGGAGCCAGAAAGCAGGTAGCCTCACTCAGGCCTCCCCACCCATTAGTCTGCCAATGCAGAGTAAGGCTGCCAGAAATACTGTACATACAGCCTAAACTATAAAATGAGGATAGCAATAATCACGTCAAAAAATGATGGAGATTCCATGAGAAAACCCAGAAACAAGACAGTCTGCCTTTATTTAGCACTCTGAACCCCTATATCTAACCCACACTAGCTCAGCTATAGTTCTGCAATATACCCTCCTCTCTCCTTTTGCATTGACACTTGCACACTCCAAGAAATTACTCAAGCTTGCTGTGCCACTGGTTTTCAGCTTAGACTTATCAGTTTGTGGGCACTTTTGAACCTTGAAACAAACTCAGGATCAGCAAGGCCATATACTCATCTGAAGAGAAAAAAATCAGCCTGTGCAACATGCCCTACACCCTATTGCTGCCTCCTGCTCTTTGTTTCCCTGCACATATTCTATACAATTCAAGCAAACAAATGTTTAATATTAATATAATGTGTGCTTAATGCTGGAGCACCCAAAGTTAACAACAGAGATATGTCCCTGTTCAGAACCTTGACAACAAATTCATCACATAATTATATTTAATTAAAATCACGACCTAATTATGTAGCTATAAATACTGAAAACCATATGAAGGAAAACCAGAGTATGGTGGGCATGCTTATATATGTATGCAGTTGTCCCTCAGTATCTGCCAAGGACTCCTTTTCAGATACCAAATTCCATGGATGCTTAGGTCCCTTGTATAAAATGACATGCTATTTGTATATAACCTGCGCACATCTCCCAATATACCTTAAACCATCCAGATTACATACAATATCTAATGCAATGTTAAAGCTAATAAAATAGTTAAAGCTAATAGTTAAAAGCTAATAAAGTAGTTAATGCTAATAAAATAGTTGTTTAACTATATTTCTTATGGAATAATGCCAAAGTCTGTACAAATGTGATTTCCATTTTTTCCCAAATATTTCCTTCCCCCAATTGGTTGAATCTGTAGGTGTAGAATCTACAGATACAGGATAATTGTATATATTTATAAAATCAACTGACTTAACTGGGGATGATGAAACATTCAAGCAAGCTTGAAAAGGATCCATTTGAGTTAAGTGATCAAAAGAACCGGGTACGATGATTCCAGGCAATGTCATGAGGGAAGTGAAAGGCCACTATGGCAAGGGCTGAGAGGTCTGGGAGCAGAGTGCTCAGTGAAGATGGACATCAGGCAGGGTCAGGGCCGGTCAACCCTTGATGATCATATTAATTTTCCTGATGACACTAAGGACTAAGATTTTTAAGCAGAGGAATGTCAAGATCTCATTTATGATAAGATTGTGGGAGGTGCACTGTGGCTCTAAGGTGGGGAAGACTATAGAGGGCATAAAAGTGGAATCCAGGGGACCAAGTGAGATGCTGTTGGACTAGCCCAACAGAGAGATGGTCACAGCTTGGACTCAAGAAATATCTATGCCTAGGCAAGAAATAGAAATACATTATAAATGTAAGAACCATTAGTGGTAAATGATAGGGAGAGAGAATTCAAGGTGATTGGCAAATTTCTGGAGTTCTAATTTAATCTTTGCAGCCCATGCATTGGATAACATTCTAACCACATCTCACAGATTCACTTTTACATTTAACAAATATTTACGGAGCTCCGCATAGTGCCTGCATCATAGCACTATGGCATCTGTTCCTCTCAGATCTCGGAAGCTAAGCAAGGTCGGACCAGGTTAGTACTTGGATGGGAGACTGCCAGGAAACACTAGGTACTGTAGGCCTGGGAGAAGGATCCAGCAACTCACTCCCAAAAAAGTCAATCTGCCATTGAAATCCCTATGAATAACATAAGCATTAACAATAGTTGTACGTAGAGTGACTATGAGTCAATGGCACCTAACAACAACAACCCGTATAGTTTCAATGCCTTGAGTTTGGATATTGGTCCTATTTCCAATTAATTGTGTAATCCTGAGCAAGGTTCTAACCAGAACCATGAGAGTCCTCAACCACCATGCTGGACTGTTTTTGAGATTTCTGAGATTATCTAGAATTTGTAGAAAGCAGATAGAATACACATCTCTGCGGCAAATCTTGTTCCACAGAGATCTGGTCTTGTATCATTGATAAACAGAATGACTTCAAATCTTATTTTTGAAAAAAATGGCTTTATCAGATTACTCTGTTATGAGGGTGAAACATCATTTCAGAAGGGTCTTCTTGGGTGAATAAATGACAAGGACAGCACATATCAACTACTTTCCAGAAGCACAGATTTTTATAGCAGAGTTTGAAGACTTTGGTATCTATAGGGTAACAGCTAGAGTGGAGCAGAACCAGAAGACAAATTCAAATAGGTCAGTGTCATCTTACATACTTTCCATACAGCAAATAGCCACTTAGTTGCAGAATCAGAAACACAATATGGTGGAGAGTGACTATGATCGATTGGAAAGATTGTGCCTCAAATATACAAGTTAGCAGATACTCATTTCCAGCCCATTCTTACCAATGAATATATACAGTGTTTTAAGAGAACCTAGAAGACAGGATTTTTATGAGATGCTCCTAACATTTAGGTGCTGGCATTTAGCTCAGTTGGTAGAGCAGTGCGCTGCAGTCTCTGAGGTCCCAAGTTCAATTCCCAGCACCACAAAAATGGGAGAAAGACCTGGCAATCCACTCCCAAGGCAATCCCAAAACAGTCAGCCATTGAAAATCCTATGAGGGTCGCTATGAGTTGGATATCAATTTGACGGCACCTAACAACAACCTAACAACTCCTAACATTTAAATGCTGGAAAAAATCTAAATAAAAGGTCAAATGAAACACATACGAAAGCCACACGAATCTTCTGGCCTCCAGTTTGGAATCTCTGGTTTCTACTAACTCAGTTGATCCTCTGGGGGATCAAGTAACTGGGAATAAATGAACTGAAAGGAATTTAGTTGGTAGCAGTAGAGTGGGGTGATGTCCACACAGAAACCCTGCCTCACTAAAGTAATGCTCCAGACGTAGGAATTGACATAGAATGATAATGAAGGAAAAGGAAGGGAAATGTGAAGCAGAAACAATTCAAGCACTTTTTTATTGACACATATTTGTACATATTTATAAGGTATGAAGTGATGTTTTTATTCATGCATACTTTTTTGTTGTTAAGTTCTGTCAAATTGGCGCCAACTCACAGTGACCCTAAATACAATAGAACAAAACACTCCCTAACACTGTGCCATGCAGTTGATCTTTTTATGTTTGAGCCCATTGTTACAGCCATTACAGTCCTCCTCATTTTGAGCTGTGCCACATGAGTAAAAAGAGGCCCCAGGGGCTTTATTCCATTCCCATCATAGACTCTACTTTGAGGAGGCAACTCTTCCCCAGTTGTTTCTTGAATGCCTTCTAGCCTGGCGGGCTCATTTTCCAGCACTATATCTGACAGTGTTTCTCTGATAAAAACTCTGCTATTCATAGGGTTTTCAATAGCTAATTGTTTCAGGAGTGGGTCCTCCCCCCTAGTCTGTCATAATCTGGAAGCTCATCTGAAACCTGTCTACCATGGGTGACCCTGCTGGTGTCTGAAGTATGGGTGGCATAGTTTTCAGTATCACAGCAACACGCAAGCCCCCAGAGCACAAGCTGACAGATACGTGGGGAATGCATACATTGGTAAGACCATCTTAGGGCTGTCAACTTTTCCTTTGCCTTATACTTTTATCATTTCTTTATGGTACTTTAAAGAGGCCACTAAATTGACAGGACCATTGCCATCTTAAGTAGCCCTCTCTCCCTTTGAGAAACTATATACTGGAAAATTTTTTTAACTGTCTGATTTTAACTGCCTGACTGGCTGATTAATTCTTAACCATTGATTGATTGTCTGTTAATCACCTGTTTCTGTACCATCCTGCTTGCACAATCTATAGAACTACTGGGTGATTGTCTAAGAACTGCTTATTTTTTGTTTTTGTTTTCATTCCAACTGCTTATACAAATCATACCAGGAACTTAGAAGTTGTATACAAATCATACAACTTGGAGATTGTAAACTTGCCAAAATTTGCCTTTATAAGCCTCCAGCAACTGGTCCCTGGGGTCACGGGTTTTGGAAGACACTAGTCCTCCGTGGCCACCAGCTCAATAAAGAATCCCTTTAATTGGCTTTTTGCTCCTTGTGGTGTGTTTCTGATCTCAGGTTACAACAGTACATACAGCCAAATTCCTTTCTTCTAGTTATTTTGAGATATATAACAATGCATTATAATCAGTTATATTAGCCTGCTGTGCTTTAGAACACCGAACTTATTCCTCTTATGTAATTACTGGTGTAACATTGTACCCATTAATCAAACACTTTTCACTATAAATAATTACAAATTTCTGAAGAGGAAAGATTTCTCCCCCTATGCATATTCTGAACTTATCTAGATACTACTTATTAATGTCAGATTAAAAATCAATTAATTCCATTCCTTTGAACAGCAGGATGGAACTCTGTAAGAAATGAAACCAATTTCCTCACACATTAAAAACATGCTGTCATCAATGGTTTCTATTTAGTCTAGAGTAGAGGGTGCCCAGGCTCTGCTAGCTAAAAATAACTATGAATGTTCATGTGGCATCTAAGAGTTTTAGCATATAACCAGCAACTTCTCGCTGCCCAAGCTTCCTCAACTGTTAATAAACTTCTAATCTTGCAAGTTTGTGATATAAAGATGAAATTCATAATATTTCTCTCAAAGTCAGTTTTCAAGGAATCAAAGTTACCACAAATATTATCACCATACGCAATAGTTAGTGCTGAAAGGTTTGAAGTCTATGTTGTAACTGAGATTCAGACGATACAATATATACTTGGATATGTTCCTATTTCCCAGTGCTTGGGGGTCTTGTAGCAGCAGACCGGAAGGGGTCATTTGGAAGGAAGACAAGACTCTTGCAACAGCAGGGAATTAAGATTGTAGACATGAAGGGAGAACAGAGGGATTCCGAAGAGGGATAGGGGAAAATTTCTCACATAGGGCTCTCTAGGTTTCAGGGGTGAGGTGGGATGCCAGGGCCCCACAAAACAAGTCTCACTATGCTGCCCTCTAGCGGCCTTTATCATAGGCCCTCTTGACATGATAGGCCCTGACACTTGGAGAACGTTTACCACCAGGTGGCGCCCACAGTCCTTCTTTTCTATCTCAATACAAGGCACTGTGGGGCACAACAAATAATCACCGTGCAATGGTCTTCATTTTTATATAATTTGAACTGCCAGTAGAAAAAATTGCATTTCCTTTTATTTTTAGAAGTGAAAATTCCAAGTGTGAATGAGTTTCTTATAAGTCAGATAATAATTATATCTGAAAAATAAAATGAGATGAAGGCAGTGATTTAACACCCTCTCAGCTGCACCTGTGCTCAGTCTCACAAAGCATAAAGCACCCCAGGAGGTACCGTCTATTTGTCACTATAGTGAAAGGCAAACAGGGTGGTTCTTGGGAAAAATTAGAAAGCACAAAAGTCAGGGTTTGAAGAAGTCTCTTAAACTTCTCTTCATGTATCTGGAAGACCTCTTTAAAATATAACCTTTTCCCATTGGAGAAACTCCCTCACCTCCTGTGAAGATACCCAGAAGTGTCTTTCTCCCCACCCTCCTAATTTACCATTTTTAAGCTAGAGTGAATGATTCAGAGTTAATGTGTTTTTCCTTCTGTAGCTCATGTGTATTTGAAACTATTTTTCCAACCCTTTATATTAGAACGCAAAATTTATGTAGGCAAATTCTTTGTTAACCTAACTTCAATAGCCCAGAAAAGACTACCAAGAATTGACAAGAAGGATTACATAAAATTGAAAAGTTTTGCACTGCAAAGGACACAATTAGTAGAATGAAAATTGAACCTACAGCATGAGAGAAAATCTTTGAAATTATACCTCTAACACAGGTTTAATATCAAGGATATAGAAAGAGTTTTTTAAAAAAACAAGAAAATGAACAATACAATTAATAAGTGAGCAAAGGAGTTGAAAATTTTTCAGCAGAAGAAATATAAATGGTTAAGAAACATGAAAAAACTTTCAATTTCATTAGCTACTAGAGAAATGCAAATCAAAATTACACTCAGATTTCCTCTTACTCCTATAAGAATGTTTATCATAAACAAAACAACCAAGTGCTGGTGAGGATCCTGGAGGCAGGAAGGGAGGTACTCTTTTACACTGCTGGTAGGATTGTAAACTAGTACAACCACTGAGGAAAGTAGTTTCGCAGTAATTTGGAAAATTAAAAATTAAACTACCATTTGAACTTGCAATTCCACCTTTGGGTATATTCCCAAAGGAAGCTAAGTGTTTATACTATAGGGACACTTGCACTTCCATGTTTATCGCAGCACTGTTCACTATTGCAAGGAATCAGCCACAATGTCTTTCTACAGAAGAATAGAAATATGTGAATAGAATAGAAATTGTTCTTGTTATTGGTAGATGCCGTCAGTCAAGTTAAATCTGACCTACATACACACACACACACACACACACACACACACACGCACACACACAAACGCACACACACATACCACAGAATACTATATAGCTGTAAAGAAGAATGAAATTATGGCATTTGCAGTTAAATGAAAATAATCATCTAAAAAGTGAAACTCAGTCTCAAAAAGAGAAATAGCACATTTTTGCATATATGTGGAAGCTAAATGAGATGCTTACTACTTTTTAGTTGTTCTGTTAGATTTTGTACATGTTTATTGCTTAGTTATTATTATGATGGAATACTGTGTAGTAGGCAATTTATAAAGAACAGAAAGTTATTTCCATTCTTCCCTGTTCTGGAGGCTAGGAAAATCAAGATCAGGGCACAAGCATCTGATGTGGATTTTCTTGCTGTGTGCTCACATGGTGGAAGGCAGAAGGACAAGAGAGAGAATCCACTCCTGTAAGCCCTTTTTATAGTACCATTAATCAATTCATAAGAGCAGAGTCTTCATGACCAAAATACCTCCAAGACTCCATCTGCCCACACTGCTACATTGGGAATTAAGTTTCCAACACATTGATTTGGAGGGACACATTTAGTTCACAGCAGGCACTCACATTTTAATATAATAACAAAGGTTTGGAGAAATAGTTACAAATACAAATATGCTACAGAAGGAGAAATGCTTTAAATCTCATTTATAATCATTTGAAAATGGTAAATTAGGAGGATAGGGGTAAAGACACCTCTGGGTATCTTCAAAGGAGATAAAGGAGCTTCCTGAATGGGAGGATGTTATATTTTAAAGAGGTTTTCCCAATATATGAAGAGAAATTTAAGATGCTTTTCAAACCCTGACTTTTGTGCTTTCTAGTTTTGCACAAGGACTGACCTGTTTACCTTTCACTATAGTGACAAATAGTTGGTACCTCCTGGGATACTTTATGCTTTGTGAGGCTGAGCACAGGTGCAGCTGAGAGGGTATAAAATCACTAGACTTCATCTCATTTTATTTTTCAGATATAATTATTATCTGACTTAATAAGAAACTCATTCACACCACTGCTTGGAATTCTCACTTCTAAAAATAAAAGGAAATGTATTTTTTCTCCTGCAGTTCAAGTTACCTAAAAATGAAGCTCCCCACAAGTCTGTCAGCTTATCATGCTATGGGGTCTTGCATGTTGCTGTGATCTCAAAGCTGTGCCACTGGTTTTTCAGATATCAACAGAATAGGTGGACAGTTTTCAGCTGAGCTTCCAAACTAAGTCAGGATAGGGAAAAGAACCTGGTGGCCCATCCCCAAAACAATTAATAATTGAAAACCCTATGAATAGCAAAGAAGTGCCATGAAATATAGTGCCAGAAAATGAGACCCCAGGTTGGGAGGCATTCAAAAAACAACTGGGGAAGAGTTGTCTCCTCAAAGTAGAGTCAACTTTAATGATATGAAGAGAGTAAAGCCCCGGGGACCTCCAGTTGCTGATGTAGCATGACTCAAACTGAGAAGAAACAAAGTGGCTGCAACAATGGGCTCAAATATAAAAAGATCATGTGCGTAGCACAGTGTTATGTAGTGTTTAGTTCTATTGTACATACAATCACTATGAGTTGGACCTGATTTGATGGCTCCTAACAAAACAAAAAAAATGAAGGCAATTATGCAGTGATTATGTATTGCTTTTAAAATCTTTATTACACAAAACCTAGCAGGATATAGACTTTAAAATTTTTACATTCCCTTTTAGATATTTTAAACTCTATCACTGACTAATCACTTTGAATCTGTGATATTTTATTTTCTCAACTCAGAGACATAATGGCTGCTTCTCCACTAAGCTGTATGGACTGACTATGAATCTGAGGTCTATGGCAGTGTTACAAGTATTTAGCAAAGGTTGAGACTCTAGAAATTGTTATTTTGGTTCACACAGATTTCTACTAAGGCTTGACTTATCCAGATTACTTTCTCTTCTCCAAAGTTTGGGAGGTGATCCTTAGCAACAAAACTTTCTTAAGAAATATATCACTAAGTCAAGACAATGCAAGAGTGCCTTTCTTTATCATTTCTGCTTGATGTACTTTAGAAAGGATAAAAGTACAGGGAACACTCCAAACTCAAACACCATGAAGCTTTGTGAACTCCAAGAATCATCCTAAAATGAGACGAAATGTCTGCCTTTATGAGGCACACCTCACTTCTGAGAATCTTCTAGCTTCTTCAGATAAAGTTTAACCCATCTTTTAGAGCAGGCATGTCCAACCTGTGGCCTACAGGTAGCATGCAGTCCAAGGCAGCTAATAATGTGGTCCCACAAAATCTTTTAACATCATGGATTTTTGAGCATTTTCCTCATGAACCCCCTAATTATGGACATGCACTGACTTTTTTATATAATTTATGTGTGGCCCAAGATAGTTCCTCTTTACTCTATGTGCCCGAAATGTTGGACACCCCTGCTTTCAAGTGTGTGTCAGGTGTTTAATTTTTGGCAAATAGTTTTGCCTGCTGAACACAAGTCAAAGTTAATGGTGCTAAATGTACTTTACACTTCTCCTACACTGGCTTGTATGAAAGTAGAATTTTCTGGTTGTGAGATCTCAGATGGAAATTTGTAACATAAAATAACAGAAAGCTGATCATTTAGGTTTAACCTGCTGTTATGTCCAAGTAGCTCCTTTTCCTAGAAATATCCAACTAGTACTGCTTTTAGGGATTTGGCTTTATTTGCTTTAGCTCTTTCTTTCTAAGTCACTGTAACGTCTTCCTGTTGGCATGTCCAATCTGGAGCCCACTGGCTGCATGTCTCCCCATCAACTAGTAATGTAGCCCCACAAAATCTTTTCACATTATGTGTTTTGTAGTATTTGTTTTCTTCATGACCCCATGTGTAGTTCCAATTAAAATTCCAAAGTGACACTGCACATGTTTACAGAATGACACCAAATTCTTCTTTCCAACATATGGGGATGATGCCGCAGTACCAAGTTCTAAACTTCAAATAAGCATAAATATGTCATAATTTGTAATATAAGTCATATTAGTACCATCGTCCACCACTCAGTTGAGTATAATCAGGTTGAATTCAACTCACTGAGAATTTCAACCACTTCCATCAAACCAGACATTGGCTGATTATTTTTTATTTTATTTTTACAAAAATAAGATTGAATATTCCACTAGTTTATATTGTTCTCATTTCTCTAAACATTATAATTTTTTTAAAAAAATTAAAGAAATCTTATTATATATGTACACCAAGAAATATATGTATATATGTACACCAAGAAATCTTATTATATATGTACACATTATATTATATAGTTTATACATGGCTCAAGACAATCCCTCTTTACTCAGTGAGGCCCAGGGAAACTAAAATGTTGGACACCCCTGCTTTACAGTGTAGGCACATGATGTGTTTCCTTTCAATAAACAGCTGAGTTTTCAGCATTACCTTAAAGAAATCTTCCCAGATTGTTTTTGTGGCACTGGGGATTGAACCCAGGGCATCACACATGCTAGGCAAGGACACTACTACTGAACCACATCCCCAACCTGCCCAGATTTTCTGAAACTTAAATAGAAAAGAATTAATACTTTCCCCACTAAAAATGATGTTTCTTTCTTCAGTAAATAAATTAGTAATGACAGTTCCTGAAAGTGGATGTGCAGAGCATGAGTCACACAGCCCTTCACAGGCAATAACACTGCCAAGTGAATTTGCCCTAGGCCATGTGCAGATTTCTTGAGGCTGGTTAACATGACTGACTAGCAGTGGCCTCTGAGAAACCCAGGGAAAAGTAAAAATAGGATAAGAAAGAATAGGCTTTATCCTGCAGAAAGAATATTAGGGAAAACATAGTAATAATGAGGAAAAAGAAAGGAAAAATTCAAAAGCACAGAACTGAAGTGTCACACACTGAAAAGGAATGAAGGAAAAAGCCATAAAATTATCACATGGGACCCAGTGGAGAAACCAAAACCATGCCCCAAAGCATTGGATTACTTTGCCTGCCCTGAGTGAAAACAGATCAAGACTTCAGAAGAAGGCTTTTACACAAGAATACCCCCAAATAAATAAGAGACAACCCCACTAAGAAGTGCTCAGAAAGATAAGAAATATGATAAAGTTAGATGATTAGAATCCTCCTAATGACCTCCTGAAAAGGATATGAAATGCTTGAAATGCCAGACAAGCAACTTAAAAGCCTCCTTATAGAAATGACAAATAACCTGAAAGAAAACACAACTAAGGAGATAAAAGGAATTGAGATATGTGACAAAAAAAGTATGCAGCTTAGAAGAAATATTCACCAAAGAGACTTCAAGTTAAAATTAAGCTGAAGAGACAAAGAAAGTCACTACATATAAATAAAAGGAGCAATTGATCAGGAAGATATAACAACTTTAAATATATATGTAGCAAACATTAGTGCACTCAACTTTATTTTTTAAAGAAACTACTGGACTTAAAGGGACAGATAGACCCAGATACAATAATAGTGGGTGATTTTAATACCCCATTCTCACCAACAGATAGAACATTCAGACAAAAAAAATCAACAAGGAAACTTCAGAGTTAAACACTACAACAGATCAATTAGTTTTAATAGATATATACAGAACATTCCATCCTAAAGCTATAGAATACATATTCTTCTCTGCAGTCCATGGAACTTTCTCTAAAATAGATCAGATCTTAGTCTATAAGTCAGGTCTTAAAAAATACAGAAAAATTGAGATAATCTTATCTTCCAATAATTATCCAGTAATTATCTTATTGGATCATAATGAAATAAAATTAGAAAGGAACAGCAAGAGAAACTACAGAAATTATACAGATACATGGAGAATGTACAACACATTCTTAAATGATCAATAGTGCTTGAGGAAATTTTTTAAATTCCTAGAATCAAATTAAAATGAAAACACAACCTGTTAGAACCTTTGGGATACAGCAAAGGAAGTTCTAAGAGGAACATTTATACCTATGAGTGCCTACATTAAAAAATTAGAGAAGGCTCAAACAGACAATTTAACAATGCACCTCAAGCTGTTAGAAAAACAAGAATAAACAAAACCAAAACCAGCAGATGGACAGGAAAAATAAAGATGAGAGCAGAAATGAGTAAAATGGAAACTTAAAAAACAATGAAAAGAATTGATCAAAGAGCTGATTCTTTTAAAAAACATCAACAAAATAGACAAACTTTTAGCCAAACTAACAAAAGATAGAAAATACTCAAATTAATAAAATCAGAGATGAAAAAGAGAACATAACAACAGACACCAAAAACATCCAGAGAATCATTAGGGAATATTTTGAAAAGTTATATTCCAATAAACTAGAAAACACAAAGGAGATGGATAAATTTTTACATACATATGACTTGTCAAAATTATCAAGAGGACCCAAGCAACTTAAACAGACCTACAAGAAATAGTGAAATCAAAGTAGTAATGCAGATTCTTCCAATGATATGAAGCCTAGAACTGGATGGATTCATTGCTGAATTCTACAAGAACATTAAAGAAGAATCAACACCAATCTTTCTCAACTATTCCACAAAATACAAATGGAAAGAACACTACCACATTCATTTTATGAAGCTAGTATTACTCTGATATCCAAACCAGACAAAGACACATCAAAAAAGGAAAGCTATAGACCAACTTCCCTGATGAACATAGATGCAAAAATCCATAACAAAATCTCACAAATTACCACCAAAAACACATTTAAAACATCATACACTATGATCAAGTTGGTTTGATTTGAGGGATGCAAGTCTAGTTTAACATTCTCAAAACAATAAGTAGAATTTGGTGTATACACAGATTCAGAAATAGAAATCGTGATTCTATCAACAGATACAGAAAGGCCTTCAACAATGTTCAACATCTATTCACATAAAAGCCTTGAAGAAATTAGGAAATGAAAGAATATACCTCAACATAATAAAGGCAATATATGGAAAACCTAAGCCAACATCATATTAATGGGGAAAAACTGAAAATATTCCCCCCCAAATTAGGAACAAGATGAGTATCCACTGTCTCCACTGCTATTCAATATAGCAATTGTACTATTAGCCACAGCAATAAGGCAAGAGAAAGAAATAAAAGTGATCCAAATAGGAAAAGAAAAAGTCAAATTATCCCTATTTGCAGACAACATGATCCTGTACTTAAAACATCCAAAAGAGTCCATCAGAAAACTCTTAGAACTAATAAATTCTCTTAGCAAAGTAACAGAATGTAAAATCAACATATAAAAATCAGTAGTGTTTCTGTACGGCAATAACAACCAGGCTGAGGAAAAAGATCAGGAAAACAATCCCACTCACAATAGCTTTAAAAAATAAAATAAAATACCTGGAAATAAGCTAACCAAGGAGGTGAAATCCTCCTATAATAAAATCTTTAAAGCACTAAAAAGAGAAATTGAAGAAGACACCAAAAGGTAGAAAGATCTCTCATGCTCATGGATTGGAAGAATAAATATTGTGAAAATGGCAATATTGCCAAAAGCAATCTACTGATTCAATGCAATTCCCATCAAAATCCCAATGATGTTCTTTACAGAAATACAGAAACAATCCTTAAATTCATATGGAAGCACAAAAGGCCACTAAAATGGTTTTGAGCAGAAAGAATAATATGGGAGACATCAAAATACCTGATTTCAAGTTATATTATATAGCCATAGTAACAGAAGCTACATGGTATAGGCACAAAAACAGAGAAAAATGAAGAATCAAGAAATAAACCCATGCAGTAACAGCCATCCGATATTTGACAAAAGTGCAAAAATATAAGTTAGGTAAAAGATAGTCTCTTCAACAAATAGATTATGCAGAACTGGATATTCTCATGCAGAAGACTGATACTAAATCACCACCTTGTACAAAAATCAGTTCAGAATGGGTCAAGGATCTTAATTCAAGACCTGATACTTTGAAATTGCTTGAGAAAAATAGGGAAAACACTTCAAGACATAGGCATAGGTAAGGACTTCCTGAACAGGATCCCAATAGCACAGGAAACAATAACAAGAATTGACAATTGAGATTGCAAAAAATTAAAAAGCTTTTGCACAGCAAAGGACACAATTAACAGAGTAAAGAGATGGCCTATAGAGTGAGAGAAAATCTCTTTTATATCAGACAGGGGATTAATACCCAGAATAAAGAACTAAAAAAAAAAAAACCACCAAAAATCTAAACTATCCAATCAAAAAATGGGCAAAAGAACTCAAAAGAGACTTCTCCAAAGAAGAAATATAAATGACCAGAAATCATATGAAAAATGTTCAACATCCTTAGCCATCAGGGAAATGTATATCAAAAAAACAATGAGATACCATATCAGTCCAATCAGAACAGCTACCATCAACAAAACAAACAACAGTAAATGCTGGTGAGGTTGTAGGAATTAAGAAACACTACTACACTGCTGGTGGGAACACAGATTGGTGCAGCCACTATCGAAATAAGTATAATGGTTTCTCAAAATACTAAAAGTAGAATTACCACATTACCCAGCTATACCACTCTTGAGTATATTTCTGAAAGAATATATGTCAATATACTACAGGGACATCTTCTCATCCATGTTCGTTGCAGGGTTATTCTCAATAGCGAAGACATAGAAACATACTAGATAGCCAGGATCAGGTGAGTGGACAAGGAAATTTTGGTACATATACACCATGGAGTATTACTCAGCCATAGAGAAAGACAAAATTATGGCATTTGCTGTAAAATGGATGGAACTAGAGATAATCCTTTTAAGCAAAATAAGCCAGACTCAGAAAGATAAACCTTGCATATTTTCTTCTGTGTATAAGCTAAACCTCAATGTATATTCAATACTAAAACATATAGGTTATGAAAGTAGTAGAGGACTATGTAGAGAATGATAATGAGCCAGAGAAAAAGGGAGAGGGACAAGAAGAAAGGGTAATGGAAGTAAGGAAGGAAATATCACATGTGTTGTCTATTAGGCAAAATCAAGTTGTGTATATAGATATAGATATACAGACAAACAAGACATGCAAGTATAAGGGGAGCCATTTCTGGCATGTGAGGGAATCAGGGAGGGTGCACAAATGGGGAATGGAGGAGATGAACACAAGCAATGTACAATGAAATGCATGTATGATAATGTCATTAAGAGACCCATTATATTGTACATTAAAAATTGTTGTTAGGTGCCAGTGAGTTGGGTCTAACTCATAGTGACCCTATGTACAACAGAATGAAATACTCCCTGACACAGTGCTATGCCTGGCACTATTGTCAATGCTTCTCTGCTCTTTGTAGAGTTTTCAATGGTGAATTGTTTCAGGATTGTTTCAGAAGTGGGTTGCCAGGTCCTGCTTCCCTATTTGCAGTGCTGAGGATTGAACCCAGGGTCTCAGAGAGTGCAGATCAGCACACTCCCAACTTAGCTAAACCTCAGCTCACATTAAAAGTTACTAGAAAAAAATTCCTAGCAAACTTTGAGGAAGGCAGTACACCACCATCTGAGAACCACTGATCTTAATTGGGCCTCTTATTTTACAACTGCTGAAATAAGGAGCAAAGAATCAAAACAATTGGTTTGGTCATTTAAAAAGAAAGTTAAGATCAGTATTCAAACCTCCTGATTTCAAGTTTGTGCTCTTTTCTTCATTGAGAGGTTCTTCTTATTGCTATGATATAATGTCCACACATTTTTATTATAAAGAATGTTGTTGTTGTTAGGTGTCGTAGAGCAGGGTCTAAATCATAGTGACCTGATATACTTGTACATAAGGTTTTCAATGGCTGGTTGTTTGGGGATTGCTTTGTGTGGGGGCTGCCATGTCCTCTCATTTTACAGTGCTGGGGATTGAACTCAGGGCCTCAGAGAGTGCAGAGTAGCACTCTACCAACTGAGCTAAACACTAACCCATCATAAAGACTAGAGATACTAAATAAGAATCCTTAAATGTGTTCTAAAATTATCTTGAAATATTTCTAGTTTCCCCTGACATATGTCCTTGCTGGTAGTCACCAGAATATCTACCCTCAAGGTCACGGGAAGATGATTATGAACACACATCTCTATCAGGAATCACACATTCAGCATTTGTCTGGTTTTATTTCATCACCCTTAAATTATTATGTTTCTATAGAACCAGTAAGTTGATCAATAGATGAAGTCATGTATGACAAATAAACTTTAAATTATAAAATGAGATGCAAATACTGTTGTTCATTTATTTGTATCAGCATGAGTATTTGCAGGAATGTTTATTAAGTATTATAGTCATTATATCATCCTGTAGCCCTTTCATGAAGTTTATCATTCAAGATAGTATTTTCCCACCTCTTCTTACTTATTTTTCCTTTCTAAAATCTGAAAATAATTTTATCAATTTAATTTTAAATGAAGAATAATTAATTACAGTTTCTCTCTTTCCCTAGGATATCAAATTGTGAGACGTGGATTTATGTTTTATAGTTGCATTGTATCATAGGTTTTCTACCTGTATCACTGTTCCTTTTTCTATTTGTAAAGTTTTTTCATGTTGTTGTTGTTGTTAGGTGCCGTCAAGTCGGTATCCAACTCATAGCAACCCTCATAGGGTTTTCAATGGCTGACTGTTTTGGGATTGCCTTGGAAGTGTATTGTTAGGCCATTTTCCCATTTTTGCAGTGCTGGGAATTGAACTTGGGACCTCAGAGACTGGAGCGCAGCACTCTACCAACTGAGCTAAATCCCAGCCCAGTTTTTTCATAAGCCACTTTAAAAATACATGACGAAGGCAAAATAAACATCTTCTCTAAAAATAAGTTTCCTTGTCTAATGGAAATAAAAATTATCTGCCAAACAAGTTTGTTTGGAGAATTACAGTACTTTTTCCAAACTTTCTTAGTCTAACTTACTTTTGCAAATAAAAAATAAGTTGAAAAAAAGAAAACTGCGGCAATAGACCTACACTATCCTGACACTATGCTGACATTTATATAATATACCTTAGGTAAAGGGATTAAATCTAAGACAAAACTAAAACTTTGCTGACTCATTTAGTTTCTTTACTAATTAGTAACAATAAACACAGTCCTTTGATTTACTGGACAAACAGTAGAAGTTATAGGGGCTCATCTGTTTCTAAAAACTAAAAACATAAACAGTAGAGAGACCAAAAGCCCATATAAAGATAAACCTAGAGATTAAAAGCAGTGATACTTTAATATATATATCAATGTTTATTGTTGTTAGGTGCCATCAATAATGATGAAAAATAACCTCCATTCTAAGATCACTTTGTAGCTCATACAACACTTTGGCTTACACTAAAATTGAGGAGAACCAACAATATGTGAGCATATAGGCATGAAGGGTAATATTACATGATTATATAAACCTATCAAAGAATTTGACTAACAGATTCAGGCTATAAAGCACAACTGGAATTAATAAGTGATAATTGGAGATAGATTAAAGTTAAAGCTTAGCACAAAACTAGTGCATGTGGGATCACAATCCTTGACTTTAAACTATACTACAGGGCTATAGTAGCAAAAACAGCTTGGTTGGTACTGGCACAATAATAGGCCTGAAGACCAGTGGAGCAGAATAATGGACCCAGAGATACACCAACACATCTATAGCCACCTAATCTTTAACAAAGGAGCTAAGCAAAAAAATTTGAGAAAAGATAGTCTCTTCAACAAATGGTGCTGGAAAACTTGTATTTCCACTGCAGAAAAGCAAAAACAGAGCTGCACCTCTCAATCTGCATGAGAGTTAACTCAAAATGGATAAGAGACCTGAATATAAAACGAGGAACCTTAAAATTACTTGAAGAAAAGATAGGCAACATGCTCCAACATTTAGTTATAGCATTTCCTTAACAAGATTCCAATTGCTCAGGAAATTGCAAAAAGAATAGATAAATGGGATTACATGAAATTAAAAAGTTTCTGTACAGCAAAGGAAACAATCAACAGAGTTAAGAAAGACTACACTGAATGGGAGAAAATCTTCACATCCTACACATCTGACAGAGGACTAATTTCTAGAATTTATAAAGAACTCAAGAAAGCAACTACCAAGACAATAATCTAATACACAAGTGGGCAGAGGAACTGAACAGACAGTTCTCAAATGAAGAAATTCATAAGTCCATGAAGGACATGAGAAATGCTCACTATCCCTAGCCATTAGGGAAATGCAAAACAAAACAACTCTGAGATTCTACCTTACTCCAATAAGAATGGCCAAGATCAACAAAACAAATAATAACAAATGCTGATGAGGTTGTGGAGAAAAAGGAACCCTTTTACACCATTGGTGGGACTGTAAATTGGTTCAACCACTTTGGAAATCAATATGGAGATACTGTAGATAAGTAACAGCCATATGACCCAGCTATACCACTACTGGGAATATACCCAAAGGGAGATGAGTCATCATACCACAGAGACTCATGCATCTCCATATTCAATGCAGCACTTTTCACAATAGCAAGGATATGGAGCCAACCAAGGTGCCCATCAACAGAAGAACAGATAAAGTAACTATGGTACATATACACAATGGTATACTACTCAGCAATAAAAAGAATGAAATAATGTCATTTGCATCAAAATGGATGCAATTGGAGAACATCAGCTTAAGCAAATGAGCACAAGTGCAAAAAGAGAAATACCATATGTCCTCACTCATATGTGGGAGCTGAATAATACTTAAGTTTTTGTTGTTGTCTGACGCATAGCGACCCTATGTACAACAGGCAAAATGCTATTGTCAATGCTTCTCTGACATTCATAGAGTTTTCAATGGCAGATTGACTTTTGAGAGTGGGTTGCCTGGTCCTTCTCCTAAGCCTACAGCATGTGGTGTTCCCAGGCAGTCCTCTATCCAAGTACTAACCAGGCCCGACCCTGCTTAGCTTCTGAGATCATAAGTATACAAAGAAAAAAATCCTATACATAAATTGATATATTAAAATGCACGATTAAACTTAGCATAGAAGGGACAATATAAAGAGTAGAAAGAAGGAGGGAGGGAACTACAAAAGGGAAATGAAGATTGGAGAAGATGGGATGGGGAAGAAGGTCAATGCAGAGGGATGAATGGGAGAGGATGATCTCAATGTAAACAGCACAACTTCATGGTTATATTGGAAGAATAGGGGACTATAACTCAAGTAAGCATTTGAGTCTTACTACATATTAGCCATAATTCTCCATAAAATGTGTGGGTTAATGAAAATGTTGCCAGAAGTGATGTAAAGGATGCATAATGGAAAGAGCCAATGCTGTATTATTCTATACCCCATCATCATTTACTAATAAAGGAATAAAAATTCAAATAAAGTTAAAGCTTAGGTATGAAATTTTACTTATTAATGCTTCCTTCCCATTGAATGAATTAAGGGTATTTTTGTTACTATATAAAGCAGGAGTTGTCAGAGTTGAGATAGAGCAAAGTCTGTGTTTGCTGGGAACCTGGATTATAATTATATGTACTTCCACCAACTCTTAGATGCCATGAATTAATGAAGGAAAGTGGCAAAAGAACTTAAAGAGACACAAATGAGAAATCATATTTGACAAAGATCACTTATTAATCAGATTATTTGACATATGAAAAATGAAACTAGCAGCCTACTGCCATGATGCACACCTGTACTCCCAACAACTTGAGAAGCTGAAGCAGGAGGATCACAGGTTTGAAGCCAGAGACACCCTGTGCATTTTAGTGACATACTATCTCAAAATTTAAAAAAATAAAAAGGGCAAGAGGTACAGCTCACTGGTAGAATACTTGTCTGGTGTCATTAAGACCCTGTGTTCAACACCATACCCATGCAAAAAAAAAAAAAAATCAAAGAAAATGGAACTAGCCAGGTTACATTCTTTAGAGAGAGACTCTAAAGATTGTGCATATGTACCATAGAGTCTAAAAGAGTTTCAGAACTTTTATCTAAATTCAGGTAGAGTGAATACTATGCAGGATATACATAATTCTAACTACCATCTAAACAGTATGTCAAAGACTTAGTTTCCTTACATCCTTAAAAAAATAAGGATTAATAACCAGCCCCAGTGCTATAGTGACAATTCCAACAGTGGCTATGTACCTGCCTAGCAACTAGTGTGTCTTCAACAACAAAACCACTTTCAACTATTTTCCCCACCCTGGCATCATCATTCTGCCTGAAGAGAGTCTAAGAAATCATAGTCTTTGTGCAGAAAGCACGTCTGAAGAACACACAATTGGAGGACTTTGGAGAGGTCCTTCCTTAATGGATGGCATCCCTGACTGTGTGTATCTGAAAATAAGAGGCCACAATTCAGAAGAATGACAGAAATTGGGTCAATTTCCTTCACAGTGGAAAATTTCAAAGAATTTTTCACTGACACAAAAACAGAAAATAAGACTATGAACACTCCAGGGATTTAAAAAATGCTTCACAGATCACTACTAATTATAAAAACAAGTTGTGATTTCTGAGATAAGACTAAAGTTCCACAACTAATATTTGGTTCAGGTCTCAGTTATCTCTCCACTAGCCAAAACTTTTTAATGAGGTAACTAAAGTTACTTTAGGAAAGAGTATAAAAATTTTACCACATTCATTCTTCCATTGTTGTTTACTGAATTATTTATTCATACAACTCTAGTTGAACTTTAACATTTTTCCACTTCTCCCTGAGAACATTTCTATTTACTCTGATTCAATTTGAGTTTCCTATTTTAAATTCATAATCAGAACTATGGTGACTGAAGAAAGAAATACTACAAAGATACATAATTTTAGGAACAAGGTGTCGTAGTGCAAATAATTTTTTTTCATTTTTAATTATAAACTTTATTTTTCCAGAAATTTTTTCTACTAGATATTTCTCTGGACTTCTTGTTTGTCAAACAATTATTTTATAACTATGGTATGCCAAGCACTGTGATCAATATAAAACAAAATGTTTGGCATATGAAGATGGAAGAAAATATAGTTCATATCTTCAGAAGGTTTTTTATTTGTATTTTGCTTGTTGGTTAATTTTTGAGACAAGGGTCTCACTTTGCTGCACAGTCTGGTCTCAAACTCCTGACCCCAAAGGATACAAGCTGGTATGTCCCCATGCCCAGCAAAACTAACTCTTTAGAGAGACAGACTTGTATACAATTTCTTTAAGAATATACAAGGTGCTCAGACAATCACAAAGAGAAAACAAATTCTGGAGGAGTCAAGATGGCAGACAGATAACACATGCTTTCTGTTCCAGAGTAATGGGAAGCCTCAATTAGGGGTTTGAAACTCAAATTGAATAAATAGAAACAGTGATAATTTAGTTTGAGAGATAGAGAATGAAACTAGGCGTACACTGAAATCAAGGATTTGGCTTCAGAGGAGCTACACAGTGGTCAGCAGCAGGAACGCCGCCATTTCGCCATTACACAGATGGCGGATAGAATCCCAGAGACTTGGAGGGGACTTTGCGCACATGCACCCACAGGGGCCAGACCCAACACAGAGTGCAACCTTGCCAGCACACTCTCACCCTGCCTGCGGGACACAAACTACAAATTCC
>VMDO01019340.1:0-39918 GCA_007922755.1 Pedetes capensis | reverse complement strand
ACACACACACATATATATATATATGGCCAAGAGCCAAGTAAACAATTTGCCTTTCTTTTTTCTTTAGTCTTATTTTATAATTATTGATGTTGTTCCCAATGTCCTTATCTTTCCTTGTAGAAAAGCTAATAATTTTTAAGATACTAACTTTTTCAATATACATACCTTCAGCTACTGCAACTAACTCACTATCAGTACATTATTTTCCTTGCTTGGCTAAGAATGGCACCAAAAACTTATTTTGGTGCAGCATCATTTTTATTTTTTTATTTTTTGAAGAAATTCTGCTTAATGTGATACTCAATTTTAAATGTTCTACCTTTTCTGACCATTGCTTTCATGTGAGTTAAGAACAAAGTGATAAGTACTTACTCTGATAAAGTTGACATATATGGTATGATTTTATCATAGCCAAAGTATTATTGCATAATAATAATGATACTTTGTAACTTAATTCAATAACAAAATCATCCACAGTCCAATGTGGACTGTTTTGCCTATAATGTTATACAATACTAATGGTATACAGTCATCGTCTGCCTCCAAGACCATGCCAGTTATGCTCTATGTCAAAATATTGTTGAAAGAGACCTGAACTGATTGGCCATTTCACATAACAGCCTATAGGTTCATTATGTTGATGGTATTCTGTTCATCAAACCTAGTTCATCAGAAGTACCAAATACCCCAGATGTCTTTGTAAGAAAAACATGCTCCAAAAGGCAAGAGATAAAACCTACAAAAACAGAGAATGCCACAATGCTAAAGGTTTCATATGGGCCATGGCCGGGGACCTTCTCCTAATTAAAAGAAAATGTACCCACATACTGTACCTCCAAATTAATTTAGAAAAAGCACAAAACTTGGTAAACCTCTTCAGAATGAATGCACATTTGGGAATACTTCTCTGACTCATTTTACCAGTTGATGTAGAAGACTGCCTCCTTGATATAAGATACAGAGCACTAATTATTTATTCATTTATTTACTTATCTATTTGTTTATTTTGTTGTACTGGGATTTGAACCCAGAGCCACACCTCACACATGATAGTCAAATGCTATAGCACTGAGCTGAACCCCCAACTCCCTTTTGTTTTTTATAATCATGATACAGGTCTTGCTTCATAGTACAGCCTGACTCTGGTAGTTCTTAAAAATACACAAGTACAAATCTAATAAAACAGATACTAGATAAGCAAGCTGAAAATTATGAAGCATTATTGAAAGAAATGAAAAAAAAACAAATAAATGGAGAGATATCAAGTTCATGAACTGAAAGATGACTCAATGTAAAGATGACACTTCTAATCAAATTGATCTATAATGAAAATGTTTTAAAATTTATTGTAGTGATAGTATGTAGTGATGGTTGCTCAACTCTGTGAAAACAGTAAATATTATTAATTTTTAGTTTCAATAAGTGAAGTGTATAATTGAATTATATCTCACAAAACTGTTACAAAACCTAATGATTCCTTATGTATTAAATAAAACAGAAAAACACATTTTAAAATTATATAATATCATCTGACTCAATAATGTCACCTTTAGATAGCTTCTGCAAGAAAATCAGAAATATGCAGTAATGATTTATTCATAGTAATACTTGGTGAACTCTGTCAAGAAAGTTAGTAACAACTTGCATTTATAATTATATGACTGGTCTAGAAAATTATGATACATTTATGTGATGAGTGTTACAGTTTTTAAGGGCTACATATTTCAGATGATTAATGACATCTGAAAAACAACTTTAATGAAAGAACGCAGTTATGAAAGTGCATGAAATTATAACTGTTTTCATAAATGTAAGAATATATGTGCTTATGTGAATTCAGAAAACAACTGGCCATTTAGACAGAAGGTTTATAAAGGTTACTACACGTGAATGGTGGCATTATTAGTGAATTTTTTTCATGTTTTTAAAGTTTATTTGTATTAATAATAAACTAGTAATAGGAAACAAGAAACATCTTGTTTTCTGTTTTAAAATGGAAGATAAAAATTAAGAAGGAGTATCAGGAGGAAGCATGCATGTAGCAGAACTGGTTGTCAATTTGAAGGATGGTGGGAGTGATCAATAGTGCCACATGTACCAGAGAGATAGAACAGATAAAACCTAAAATGGCACATTAAGTTTCAACGAAATAGAGCTGAGCACAGTGGCACATGCCTGTAATCCCAGCACTTGGGAAGCAGAGGCAGGAGGATTGTGAGTTAGAGGGCACCCTGGAGCAAGACCATGTCTCAAAAAACAAAGCAAACAAACAAAATTTAAGCAAGTGAGCTATTGGTAACTTTAACGGGATTAGAGTGTTATGAGATAGGCTATATGAAGGTGGAATACAAAAAGTGAGGAAATAGAGATAATAAATAAACTGCCTTTAAAATATGAATATATCAGCTTTCAGCCAGGCATGGTGGCACATTCCTGTAATTGCAGCTCTTGGGAGGCTAAAAGCAGGAGGATCCTGAATTCCAGGCCAGTCTGAACTACATGGTAAGACACTATCTTAAACAAACAATCACCCCCAGACAAATAAACCAAGGAGACAAAAACAAGACAAATCCCCAAAGCCAACCAACCAAAAAAAAAAAAAAAAAAAAAAGCCCAGCAAAACTAGCTTTCATTTTGGATGTACAAAGCTAGAAAAAACAACACTACTTAACTAACCTATGGGAGAAGGATGTGGCAATCCACTCTTGAGGGAATCACGAAACAGTCATTGAAAACCCTATGAGGATCGCTATGAGTCGGATATGATTTGATGGCACCTAACAACCACCACCACCTAACTAACCAGAAGAAAACTTAACAATATATAAACTATAACTTCCCTTGGACTTACTGGAATTGAAGTTACAGGGAAATAAACTAACCTGAAATCTAAGGATTGGCAAATATCTCTGAGGAGAGATGGAATGTGAGCACTGACTTACTTGGAAAAGAACACTAAAGGAATGTGAAGAAATGTATAAGAAGATTCTAGGTGATGTTTTTAATAAATTGAAAGATTCTGCAGGGAAAATATTAAGTAATGCAAGAAACATCAAAAGAAGATGGAAGGAATACACAGAGTCATTATAAAAAAAGATTTGGTAGATGACCAGCCACTTTGAGAGGTTGCATATAATAAGGAACCAATGGTATTGAACACTGAAATAGAAGCTGCCTTGAAGGAACTGGTAAAACACAAGGCTCCAGGAATTGATGGGATACCAATAGAGATGTTTCAACAAACAGATGCAGTAACGGAGGTGCTAACATGTTTATGCCAAGAGATTTGGAAAACAGCTACCTGGCCAACTGACTGGAAGACATCCATATTTGTGCCTATTCCCAAGAAAGGGGATCCAGCTGAATGTGGAAACTATCAAAGGATATCATTAATACCACACACGAGCAAAATTTTACTAAAGGTCATTCAAAAGCAGCAGTATATAGACAGGGAACTGCCAGAAAATCAAGCGGGGTTCAGTAGAGGGCGGGGAACCAGGGACATTGTTGCTGATGTCAGATGAATATTACCCCAAAGCAGGGAATATCAGAAAGATGTTTACCTATGTTTTATGGACTATGCAAAGGCATTTGACTGTGTGGATCACAATAAAGTATGGATAACACTGTGAAGAATGGGAATACCAGAGCACCTATTTGTATTCATGAAGAATCTGTACATGGACCAGGAGGCAGTTGTTCAAACAGAACAAGGAAACAATGCTTGGTTTAAAGTCGGCAAAGGTGTGTGTCAGGGCTATGCCCTTTCACCATATTTCTTTAATGTCTACGCTGAGCAAATAATCCGAGAAGCTGGACTTTATGAAGAAGAACACAGCATCAGGATTGGAGGAAGACTCATTAACTACCCACATGATACAGATGACACAACTCTGCTTGCTGAAAGTGAAGAAGATTTGAAACATTTACTGATGAAGAACAAAGAACATAGCTTTCAGTATATGGATTGTGATTCAATATCAACAAAACACAAATCCTTACTAGATCAATATGTAGCTTCATGATAAATGGAGAAAAGATTGAGGTTGTCATGATTTTGCTTTACTTGGTTCTACAATCAACACCTGTGGAAGCAGCAGTAAAGAAATAAAAAGACATATTGCTTTGGGAAAAGCTGTGGCAAAAGATCTCTTTCAAGTGTTGAAAAGTAAAAATGTCACCTTGAAGATGAAGGTGCACCTGACTCATGTCACGGTATTTTCAGTCGCCTCATATGGTTGTGAAAGCTTGACATTGAACAGGGAGATAGGAAAAGAATTGATGCTTTTGAATTATGGTGCTGGAGATAAACATTGAATATACCATGGACTGCCAAAAGAACTAACAGATCTGTCCTAGAGGAAGTGCAACCAGAGTGTTCCTTAGAAGCAAGGATGGCTAGCCTCCATCTTACGTATTTTGGACATTTCATCAGGAGGAACCAATCCCTGGAGAAGGAAATCATGTTTGGGAGAGTGGCAGGTCAACGAAAAAATGGAAAACCCTCCACTAGATGGATTGATCCAGTGTCTGCAACAATGGGCTTAAATATAATTAAGATTTTGTGCCTGGCACAGAATTAGGGAGTGTTTTGTTCTGCTCTATGTAGGGTTACTGAGTCAAATCCAACTTGACAGCACCTAACAACAACAACAAAGCTCATATGTGAGCTATTGTGAGAATATATATCCTGGGAGCCACTGATTCAAGGAAATCTGTACACATGAACAATTTTCAGTGCTCAGAAAATAGATTTGGGGCAGGGTGGGAGACTAGAGAAGCTTCCCTCTGCAAGAATTGATGGAATACCAATAGAGATGTTTCAACAAACAGATGCAGTAACGGAGGTGCTAACATGTTTATGCCAAGAGATTTGGAAAAAGTAAGTGGCCATTGATAACAGTGATACCCAGACCCTTCTCCTGACAAACACAAGCATTAAGCCATGCCCAGGAAGAGAGCAAACCACCCTGGATCACTAACATTAGCAATCTCCCAAGGTTAGCAAGGAGAAATTCTTACACACATATCCTAGGACAAAAGAGCCTATCTACAACTGAAGTAGAATCAAAATAATTGAATATCCTCCTTGCTACCCACTCCCAGGCTAGCAAGCATCAAGTAACAAGGAAAAAGCAGTCTACTACTGAAATGGGGCACAGAGAACAAGCACCAAAGGGAGACCTAAAGCCTTGAGTAGTCATTTAGATAAAAAATACAAACTAGCACTAACCCTAAACAAGGTAGTGTTAGAAAAATTTAAGGGTGCCAAAGCAACAATAAAACCCAAACTCAGTTCACTTTCTGTCTAGACTGACTCCACTCTAACATTCTAAAATAAGAGACTGGTCCATTTCTATGCATAAAAATCACATACTCTGGTCTCTATGAACCTACACACAATCCTCAGTTTACAACTAAAAATTATGAAACATACACACAAGAGATGCCATGGAGGGCATCCAGCAGTTAAGAAACTTGATGAAAATCATAACTGATGACATCTATTTTCTTTATGAAGTAACAGTTGGTCATAAAGTAATAAAATAGGGACAAAGTAAGATAGAAAAATTGAAATAGAAATTTAAATTACATATTCAATGGTTCTCAAACTTTGTAATGCATCAGAATAGCATGGAAGTTTTATTGAAGTGCAAATTATTAGAACAAACACCCAGAGATTATGATTCAGTAAGTATGGAATGGAGTCTACAAATGTGCACTTCTAACAAGATCTCAGGTAATAGTAATACTTTTGATCCAGGGACCACACACTTTTAAAATCTCTGCTCTTGGAAATAGGAGAAGGAGTGAAGAGAAACCCAGTATAGTGCACCAAAACTGATTCGCCATTAGAGACTTGGTGAATGGGATGGTAAAACAATAAGAAGTCAAGGTATTCAAGGAGATGACAAAAAATATGCTCAAGTTTTCATTCAGAAGACCTATACTGAACAAAGAAGAAAGACTGGAGCTGTTTGCTAGACTGTGATAACTTAAATGGCAAAAGTAAGGGAGTCTCAATTATATCAAATAAATGCAGTAAGAAAAAGAAGTCAGTGACCTGGAAAAACAGAAGAGTTGGGGCCAAGATGAGGATAATAAGAGATTTGAGAGGTATAGTAATCATGGGTAGAAAGACATAGGGGATAAATTATGGATGTCAAGAAACTATGTGACTATGTTATCACACAGGACCTCTCCAACGAACACAGCAATAACATCTAGAACAATAGCATAATATGAGATTAGGGGAAAAAGCACTCACTATGATCCTGTATTTAACATGAAGGAGTAACTTGGAGATTGGTAAAAGATGATGACAGAAAGAATAGTGATATTGTTGAAAGATAGTTATATCACAATGATTAATTTTAGCAGAGAAGAGAGAAGTGATGAATTATGAGTAGCAAAAGGGACCTTTTACAAAACTGAGTAACAATGCTCCAGACATGAGGAATATACAATGAAGAAGACAAAGTAGTTCCCAACTCATAAAGGATACAGGGGTACTTATATTCTTGGGGTGGTTCCAAATATAAGCCATTATAGGAATAACTATGTGAAAAGGCTGAGGACCTATTATAACATGCTTTTGACAGAACAAATTCCACACGGCACAATATAAAGGGTGATAAGGAGCAAAAACACTAAAAGATGAGACCAAGCAGAGTGTATCACTACTTACATGAGCATTTAAGATAAAAGAAAGCACTATAGGGTGTAGTATTTGTGATTATGATCAAGGAAGAAAGAAATATGAGACACAGTGGAATTAAAGGGTGTTAAGGAAATTATAAGTATGTAGTACTTTAAAAGACATTTTAGATATAAATCCTAATTACAACCTTTTGTTTTAGATAATAAAAATCAAAAAATTTCTCAGTGTCACACAACTATTAATGGGAGGAGTAGTGATTTTTACCCAGTCCTGCCTGAATCTAAATTCTATACTTTCATAACTATACTCACTAGACCCTCAAGGTTCTAGACGCAAATCTCATAGAAATTGCTCAAGTTGAGGTCTCAGTAAAGTGGGAGTGGGGAGCTGGACCAGCAGATGGGGATCTTTGCACAGAATCTATTGGTACCACCAGTGGAATCCTAGTACATACAGAGTGGGAAAAGATTATTTCATTTGCTAGAGTTTTCTATCTTGGTGGAAATAATAAGAACACCAACAGAGTGTTGGTGGCACTTTCTCAATGGAGCAGTCTACAGAGTAGACTGGTAATTCTGGAGAGAAATCAAGTCATTGTTTCTCAAGACTCTCACTCCCCTTGTGGCGATATTAACTTATTTCTGAAGATAGATGAAATATGTGCACTGACTTTTAGTTAATTGGAAAGCCAAAAAACTTACATTTTGCTTTATAAATTATCAAGATTAGTTTGTATCCTCTTGCTAGTTCATTTACAACTTCAAAAGAAAGTTACAAGGACTTAGGACAGCCAATAAAAACCAAATTAGTGAGTTTTCCTACATCTAGCATCTTTGAAGAAACGGAGATTGGTAGAAATGAGGTCTGGTGGTCATGTGTTATGTTTATTTGAATACTCTCTCTCCTATGGATAAAAAACAGTATATAGTATTTTACACAGATTATGTATACATGAAAACAAAACCCCCCAAATGGCAACTAGTCACAGGATCATTTAAGCAACAAGTTTCTTCTTAATACCACCATTCTCTTTAAAAACAAGACAGAACTGAGAAAAGTACTTTGGTTTGTCTTTATCTGGTCAACAGCAAAAGGGTAAAACTGAGATCACTATTCTGCTGTATTAATTTTTAAAGCCCAATTAACAGTAACATCTACAATCTTTCTCTTGTTGCATTTGCCAAATATTTTAAAACACTAAACACAAAGTGCTGATTGCAAGAAAAAAGGAAAGCTCTGGCAGCTACACTCTACCAGTGATAAAAGCTTTGTCCTGGGGACTTGGCTAACATTCAGTCACATGATACAATGTATACTGCATAAATCTCTTCTATTCCAAGGGCTTCCTTTAACCCAAATGACCAAATACAACCACTTGTTATCGTCAGTGACTTCATTACCTCCTATAAACACATGAGCATCACATTCTGGAATAAGAATGCTGCTGTTATTCCATGCCATCGAGTCTGGCTTGACTCATAGTGACCTTCATAGGGTTTTCAATGGTTGATTGTTTCAGTATTGTTTCAGGAGTGGACTGCCACATCCTTCTCCCACTTTTGTGATGCTGGGGATTGAACCCCACACTGTCCTCAGAAAGTGTGGTGCAGCACTCTACCAACTGAGCTAAATCCTAGCCCTTGGAATAAGAATATGAACAGAAAACTCTGAAACATTCTAAGTTTGGAGAAAATGGCTTTAACTAAAATTGTTACATATTCTTAACTACTTGTCAACTTGCACATCATTATAATTTAATTTGAGGAATAAGAATCTTCTATATTTGTACAAATTCTTGGGTTCAAGCAGTTTAAGATGAGGGTATGGTTCTATATCTCCATGTATTTCCTACTACTCACCTTGCCTATAAATAAATATACTACTTAGGACTCTTCTGGTTAAAAGTGATCCAAACTATCTTGAAGTGAATTAGAAAAAACAGTAGTTTACTAAAACATTAGAGGTATATCTCAGTGAATGGAAGGAAGAATTATTCAAAGAAGATGGACAAAAATACAGGACTAGGTCAGGTTCTTTCATAATCTTATTTGTTTTCGTGGGCCAATTTAATCCTCTCTCATTAGAGACTAATTTTTCTCATATAAATAAAAACTAGAGCTAGGGAGTTGTATATCTTATGGCTGAAAGCGTATTTCAGTCCCAAATCCAAAATTATCAGTCAAGGTTTTAATATGTTCACGTATGTGCAAATTAACAATTAGTGGCTAGGGAACTGTATTCACTCCTAAAGTACATACCTAGAAGCAAGATGAAAATTCCAGAAAAGGTGTGCTAGACACACTGTACCATAGATGTGTTAACTGCTCTGAAAAGTCAAATTTTATCTGGGTGCTATGGTATACACCTGTAATCCCAGCAACTCAGGAGGCTGAGGCAGGATGATGGTAGGTTTGAGGATAGAGGCAGCCTTCACAACTTAGTAAGACTATCTCAAGTTAAAAATTTTTTTAAAGGGCTAGGAGTGCTTATGTAGCATGAATAAGGCCTTGGGTTCAACCCATCAATATTGCAAAAACAAAAAGGTCATATTTTATTCTATAAGTTCATATATTAAAGTTTGTTAATGCTTTTATGCATTTTTGTACTGAATTAAAAATAATGACTATATGAAAGATAGAACTGATAGTTTATGGCAGTTAAGCTTCTGTAGGTAATGCTATAACATTTGTGTTTATTTATTTATATACTAAATAGTTCTAAAATGAATGTAAGATAGGATAAAAAATACATTAAATAACATCAGGTCACAAATTAAATGTAAAATAAAAGAGGAAAGACAAGGGTGAAAACAGAATGAAATTATATTCTATAATGCAGGCATGCATGTTCACTAAAGTAAGTTGCAAAACTAAGTTTTCCAATAAGACAATTATGTAATTTATAATGTACATTAGGTGGTAAAACAATTATTTATGGAACACAAAATGCACACATAAAAATGTATTCAAACATTTTATACATAATCATAAGGAGACTTTTGCTGGAAATCTTTACTTAGTCTCCATAATTTTCTTGATGTTTCTCTTCCTTAATTAGGGATAAAGACAGAGAGAATGACTATGCCAGTAAGGGGGAGAAGGGGACAGCTGATTCTGTAGTGGTACTTTTTGATATGACTTTGAGCAGAGACTTCAATAAAGACATGATGACATCTAAGAGAAGATCTGGAAGAAGTAGTATGACTAAATCCAGAAAACGCAGCATGTTTTGCATGTTTAACTAAAAGAGACAAGGGTATCTTGAGAAGAATGAGTGAGGAGTAAAATGGAAGGGCACTAAGAGGTAGGACAGACCATGCCAGACACCATAAGCCACAATAAAGACTGCTGCTATTTTAAGCATGAAGGGAAACCACTGGAGAGCATTCAGCAGAGAACTGACATGATATGACTGATTATAAAAGGATGTCTTTGGCTGCTGTATGGACAATAGACTTTAAGGAGGCAAGAGTAGAAGCAAAGAGATAGATTAAGAGGCTATTTGAGACACCCAGATAAAAGATCAAAATACCTTGGACTAAGGGGGAGCATGTCTGCAGCCACACTACTATTGTGTCAGATCCCATCAGATCTCAGAAGCTAAGCAGGGTTGGGCCTCGTTAGTACTTGGATGGGAGATCTCCTAGGAACATCAGGTGTTGTAGGCTTGGAAGAAAGACCTGGCAACCCACTCCCAAAAAACAATCAGCCATTGAAAACCCTATGAATAGCAGAGAAGCAGTAACAATACTGTTTCACCTATTGCACATAAAGTTGCTGAGTCGGATACCGACTTGAGGACACCTAACAACAAGTAAGCACTAGAGATGAGGGGTGGTTACCTGAGGGATATATTTTGGAGGTATACCTACCAAGGTTTGCTGATGGATTGAATGTGAAGTGAGAGAAGAATGGCAGTTGGGAAACAATTCCCTAAGGATAATGAAGGTAAGATTGATCAGTATATACTCCTGCTATAGGTATTTATCTCAACAGCAAGAGATAAAAGATCTCAAACCATAAAAATAGAGAAATGAATAATATATAAGTTGAAAATCCCTCACTTTCCTTTCTTTTATGGCCTCAACTGACCATGTACAAAAATAGAACTTTTAGTCACTGTAGAAAATACTTCAAAAGTTAAAAATTATCCTTCTTTTAGTTTTGTAAGAGTGTCTCGTCATGCTCTGGTATTGACTCTTCTTAAAAAGGCCTGAATTAAAATGAGATAACAGGCTACCATACCAAATCTTCACAGACTAGACACTTCCTATGTGGGTCACTTACGTTGATTTGTCATGAGTTGGTATTTCTTGATACTGGCACAATGAAAAGAGGTAGTGAAGTGAAGTAGTCTTTAAACAGTTAATAAAATTTTCATTCTTAACACTGGCTAATGATTACAGCCATCTTGTACTTTACAAATAAAGCATCTGACTTCAAGGTGAGTTAGAAGAGAGGGGTAAAGAAAACAAATGTTTTTTAGGTGGTTTGTTATGCAAAATTATCATGAAAATAGCAAGCAGAAGTTGAAAACTACAATCATCTGGAGAATCCATGTGCCTTTGGTGTGTTTATTTTTTCATAGCACATAAAATTAAGCGACTATATATTTTACAGCTTTATTGTCTATCCATGATAGATGCACATGCACAAATACACACAAATAAAAGGTCAATGTAGGAAGTAATTTCTTCTGTTTTATTGTTATCACCCCTGCACTGAGAACATCTGACAAGAGCTCAATAAACATTTGTTGAATTAAAAAATAAATAAGACAGCGAGGGTCTCTCATTTATGGAGCTTCTATTTTAGTGGGCAACGCCAGAAAATTAATGCATAAACAAATAATTATTTTAGAACTTTATGAGTGTTGTAAGTAGGAAGAGCTGTACAAATGATAAAAAAAAAAGTTGCCTTGAGAGAGTATCATATGAGCTAAATCCTAAAGAGTCTTCAATACATCTTGGAGAAGAGCATTCTAGGTAAAGAGAACTGAAAATCAAACAACGAGTAGAAAGAGAGATTGGAATGGTAGGAAATGAAGAAAAGACAGACAAATATCTGACCACCATGGCCCTCAGCGTGGTCTTTGGGCTTTGATCTAATTCCAGTTGGAAGCCTTTAGGGAGTTTTGTTTTGTTTTGGTTTTGGTAGGGGAATGGTTTGTTTTGAACATCACTTTGTGTGTTCTATGGATTACAGGGAGCAAAAAGGGGAATAGGGAGATGAGTAAAGGAGCTGCTGTTGCAGGAACATGGGCAAGGCACATGGGGGCTAGATCCTGTACAGAGGTAGTGCTGGAGAAGGTAAGATAACTTTGTAATATCTTCAGGAAGTAGAGCCAATAGGACTTGCTGATTGAATAGATGTATGGTAGAAGAGAAGAAAGAGGCATCTGGAGGCTGAAGAAATTGGAATCAAGGATGTCCACTTAGTTTCTCTATGAACAACTTACCAAATAGTAATTGAGTTGAAGATGAGCAGTTATGGAGGAAGAGACATCATCAGCTCCATTTTGTACACTTATTGATCAGCTTCTCTACAAGGTACTGTGCTACACAGAAGTCACGGGTATCTGTTCTGAAGAACACTTAAGCCTTTGTCAGGTGCTAAATAGAATCAATAGTTTCACTGCTATCTGGTTACTACTAGACTCAACTCAGACCAAAACAAAATAGTCCTTGGCAAATACTATTAGTTGTCTTCCTAATACCTGTTATCCTTTTTCCTTATTAAAAGAATCTTTGCTTATTTATTTGGTTCACTTGGAGCAACTCTGTGACTAGCTAAACATTCTTATCATACATACCATTCATGTTTGAAAAAGAGAGAGGAAAAAAGAATATATATTTGAGTTTCCTTCTACATACATCAAAAAATATCTAGAATGATAAAAAAAAAGAGGAATACTACTGGTTATTTATTGAGGCTAAAGGGCACAAAAATGGAAAAATGAGGGATATGTGATGCAAAAGACTTTCACCATATATCCTTTTACCTATTAATATTTTAAATTTGAGAATGTGTTGACTATTCGCATGAATTGAAAAAAATAAAACAAATTCACCTTCCCGGATTCCCTCATAGCAAGAGGTGATTATGTGACAGTCCCTGAGAAGGGCTTCCCTTTCAAGATAACTATAAACCCTAAAAAGAAGACTCTTGCCCTTTGCTATTTTTTCCCCTCTTCTCACGTGAGATGTATACGTAATGGCTGCAGTTGAAACAACAATTTAGTGACTGGAAGAACAAAAGTTACACATTAAAAATAGAACAGGCCAAGTGTGGTGTGGTGGCTCATTCTTATAATCCCAGCACTGAGAAGGCTGAGGGTGAGAGGCAGGATGATCACAAGTTTGAGGCTAGCCTGGGCTCCATAGCAAGGTCCAGGCAGCCTGGGCTCCATAGTGAGACCCTGTCTAAAAAAACCAACTCCCTCCCCCACCAAGGAAGGAGGAGGATGAGGAGGAGAAGAGGAGGAGAAGAAACAAGTGGAGAAGGATGAGGAAGTAGGAAAAAGCAGCAGCAGCAGAGGGGCAACTGTCATAAAGGTGGGTTCTTGATGACTTCCTCAAATAACTTATTTGCTCCAAACTGCATACTTTTAGACTACTTTTTATCAGATGACATTAATCTACTATAGCTGAAATAAAGTTGTAACTGATATAGTCTTAGAACCCATATTAAAGCCTATAGCATAAAACCAAGGTTAATGGGTTGTCACAATGACAGAAAAAGGTAACATAAGGAATATAATACCTCTAAGGCACTTCTCAAGGGCTGGGATTTAGCTCAGTTGGTAGAGCGCTGCACTGTGGTCTCTGAGGTCCCGAGTTCAATTCCCAGTACTGCAAAAATGGGAGAAGGACCTGGCCATCCACTCCCAAGGCAGTCCCGAAACAGTCACCCATTGAAAACCCTATGAGGGTCGCTATGGGTCAGATACCGATTCGAGGGCACCTAACAACAACAACAACAACAAGGCACTTCTAAGTTAACATCTAAGAATGGATGGTATTACCATATATTCTCAAATCTAATCCATACCCTTTCAACAGTTTTAGAGGGCTAAACAATCAGATGCAGATTAGAATCATGTGTTGATTAGTTCTGCAGTTCTGGGCTGGTTTGGGGGAAAATTATAGAACCTCTGTACATGTTCTAAAAACAATATAATGCAATATTGCTGATTAGATTCAGGTGTGGATTATATTTGTGAATATATATATTTGCGAATTTGCAAATATATTTGCAAATTTGTGGATTATATTATGGTAATAAGTAATCATACTTTCCAAGTCTCCTAATTTACCCATTCTGACAAATGTTTGAAGTGTTGAAGTGTTTCTCATACAACCAATGTGCAAGTTTCCATTGATTCCTTATTTTATATAAATTGTAGGAAGATACCATGAAAAGTATAGTGCAGAAAACCTAACATGAAGAATTCTGGTTCTTGGTTATGTCTAAACTAGGACTTCTAGGCCAGATCCCTCTCAGGATATGGTATAAAATTGGTTTGTTAACATTGTAACTTTAAGAGTTATAGAATAGATTTTTTTAAATTATGAAACCCTAAACCTATTATTTTAGCTGAAAGGAAGATTTCAAGATAATGTCAAAAATGAAGCTTGCAATTAAGAATTGTTCATGATTGATTTATTGCTTTTAATTTCTTCTATAGGATGTGATCTGCCTAATGCAGTCATTAGAAGTAGAAAACATTTGTGTGAAGGATATCCTTTCAACTCAGCTCTGCCCTAGAATGAGGTGCGTCTTTCAGAGTAACATATATTTGATCCTTCTATTTATAACTCTGCCTGTAGTCCTACCACCAAGGTGACTGATTCTATCCAATCTGAGAAGCTAATCAGGGTCAGGCCAGGTTAATACTTGGATGGGAGATGGCCTGGGAATACCAGGTGCTATAGGCTTGGAAGAAGGACCTGGCAGCCCACTCCCTAAAAACAGCCAGCCATTTAAAACTTTATGAATAGCAGAGAAGCACTGAGATTAGTGCCGGGCATGGGACAGTATCTGGTAGTGTTTCTTCTGTTGTACATAGGGTTGCTATGAGTAGGTCCCAACTTGATAGCACCTAACAACAACATTTGTAACACTATAGATATTTAAAAAAAATAGAGCTAGGGTAAAAATCAAATGTCTTTTTTTATGTACAGTATGGGAGGTGGAGAGTTGAACCTAAGGCCTCATACATGCTCAGCAAGTGCACTACATGGAGGAGCACCTCTAGCTCTCTTTTTCACTTAATTTTTTATTTAGAGACAGGGTCTCCTTAAGTTGTGTAGGCTGCCTCTGGCCTTGATCTTGTGATCCTCCTGCCTCAGCCTCTTGAGTTATAGTGATTACAAGTATGTGCAAGCAAGGCACCCAATTTAAGCATTATAATGTTAATGGCAGTGTATTTCCTTCTAACTAAATAAATTTTATCTTAAGAATTCTGAGTCATTTTTCTAAACTATCACACTACCAGGATATTGTAAAATCTTCAAAAAAAATGAAACCAATATAGAAAATTTTGTCAAATGCTTGGATAAGAAATAAAAAAGTAGATACTTTGCTTTGTTCTAAGTATCAATAATTGTAATAGGTTCATATTACCTATTAAGACTTGCTTGTGGAATTATCATAAATTGATCAGATAATGACTAAAAACAAAAGCAAAAACTTCTTACTTATGTGGGAGAACATATTATTTCAGTGCTTCAAGTAGCCAGGTCAAATGGTTGTCAATTGACTTAAGCATTTCTGGAAAAGATTTTAATAATAGATCTTACATTGGTACATATATTTTTTAAATTATGTTTTCTTAGAAGTTAATAAAAATAGGTAGTCATATCCAGGCAGGACTGGAATCATGGAATCATTTAATCAGATTTATGGATGTGAAAAATAGTCAAACCAAATTTTATACCTAAGAGATTAAAAATAAGACCAAATTCAATTATAAAACCACTTTAAAATCTTGATCAAAATCCCAGAAAGTAATAAAAGTTTATTAGCAAAGAAATGAATGTTCTCGGAACAGTTTTTTAGGAAAGATTTTTGTCTATTTGTTTCTTCCCTGGGCTTTATGATTAGGCAGTTTTTCCTAGCCTATTCAGTTATTTTGGAAAAAGTACAAAATTCTTCAAAGATCACTCCCCTGTCATTTTGATAAGGCCATTTATAAGAAAATCAAAGTGTAACTGAACACAAAGGCTTCACATGTTAGTGGGTACAAATTCAAAACAAGCACAACCAAGATACAGAGTGAAGAAAGATTTACTGGCTGCAGGCAGAGAGCACTGTGTATGCTTCCCAAAATGGTGCTCTCCTGAGCAAAAAAATTTGTGTATTTTATTGGGAAAGCCTGTGTATATTCATAAGAGGAGGAACTTTGGAGCAGGTAGATTTTCCAAGCATTCTCAATTTAAGATATACACTACTGAGCATGCTCAGTTAAGGAAGGAAAGATGGTAGACAGGCAAGTCCCTGAATGCATCAGGTATATGTTGCAGGAAAATGGTGAGTGGAAATGTTTTAGGTATCTGTAGTCTGTATCATAAGTCCCTGCTGGAAATTGTTTTGGTCACTATTGATGATCCTTACTCCATGGGCTTATCTTACCTTCTTTTAGCTGTGAAACAGCTAAAATCCAAGAGCATCACATGACTCTGTCAGAGGTTAGATCCCTCAGATAATGCTGCTGAGTGGACTCCTTTGAGCCAACAGAGGACAAGAAGGTAAGGGAAAAAATGCTTCAGTTGTGGGACTTTGGGAAAGTCCTCATCTGGGGCATATGGTCCCAGCTGAGTAGTCACAAGGAGGGATCAGGCACCAGCCTTGAGGTCCCACCAGAGTCATAGTCTCTATAATATAGAAGCAAATAACACCTCAGGGCAGTTGGGCTACAGAAAGGGACAGATAGGATTTCAAGAGCAATCTGAAAGAGAAGTGGCCTTCAGCTTTTCTATCTCTGTGGCTACTAACAGAAGTATAAACTTTAGGAAGTAAAGTGAATAGCTATCAGAAAAAATACATGTCTATAATTATTGCATCTATGCTAGTTGATCCTGAAAATAATTTTATAAATGGGAATGCAATGCACACAAACTATATTCCTAAGGAATTCTACACCATATACATTAGTCATAACATTTTATCTTCCTGAATATATTATAGACTTTCAAAGTCAAAAAGAATATGCAACCACACTGAAAAAAAGAAACAATATCAAAGAATTCTTTTTTTAACAAGCTGATTAAAACAATTTATAAAAGAGAATGTTTATAAAACCAGATGTGTTGGTGAACCTGTTATCCCAGCACTCAGGCTGGGAATACATAGAAGACCCCTAGTCCCCCCAAAATGGGATGTTATAGGAGGGATATAGGTAACAGGAGGGCAAGGAAAAGGTCATCACAAAAGATTCCTACACATGTATGCACAACCTTTAGAGTGGCAATCCTAAAGATATGTGAACTAGAGGTCAGGGGATATAACTCAGTGGTAGAGCTCTTGACTTATATTGCAGACGACCCTAGGTTTAAGGCAAGCAAGTAAAGTTGGCTTTTCACATTTACCTATAATTTAGATGGCTGACTACCTATAGTCCCTTAGATCAGGATAAGTGAAAATAGTGTTAGCCTTTCTGTAGAGACAACAACCCCCTATTCAGAACCATTGAGCTATTTTGAAACATAAATCTCAGTGATGGCTGAGCCTCTCCTAGACTTAGCACACTGCCAATTTCTTGGGACCCCAATGGTAGCCAGCATTGAAATATTCTTTAGAATATGAATTTAGACTGGGAATTGCCTTTGTATTTTAGGGACTAAGATTGGTAATCCCCAAGTAGATAAATTATGTCCAATGCAGTGGCATTAAGTGTTACCAAGGACATGATAATAGTAGGAAAATGAATTCCCTGTGACTTCAAGAATCAACTTACTGTCAGAGCAGTAACCCTGGGGATTTATGTAGGGCTGCCTGCTGATAAAAATTAAGGGTATCTAGGTAATAGCTGCTGTTGCAAAAGCTGTTGCAAAAGCCAAAGCCAAACAGGCTCCAAAACCTTCCTCATATGGGACAATATCAAAGAATCCTAACAAACTCTTTCCCTCTATTTTCCACAAGAAGTTCCAACACATCATCCTTGAAGCAAAAAAATCCATATTTGCTGTCAGATTCAACATCTATACTTCAGCATCTTAGTTTTCCATAGTTCAAACCCAAACAACTGTCAACATCCTTAAGATCTGTAGAGAAAGAAGCTATCAGATTAACGTACTTTGAATTGCAATTTCAGTTACCACCATGAGAATATATACAGAGAAGTCACATATTCTTACTTATTACTGTTTCACTCTCAATGTTTCCTGGGTAGTAAGTGAAAGGACACAGAAAGGTACATTAACTCTCTCAGGCCACTTGGGAACTATTTAGAATATGACTCCTGAAAAGTGCTAAATGTGCCCCTAAGTGTATGACTCACTATTTCAGAGTCACTCCAGCACTAGGGAGAAACGTCCCATTGTTGTTTAACATTATTTACTATATATTGCTCCTTTTTAATCTAGGGCTATGCAAAAAGTTTTAGGAGATGATACTCAAATGGAATATACATCAAAGGAGTTACTAAATCTCTAGAGATAATGAGATCAGAAAGGCAATCATGAAGGCTCAAAATTTTATTACCTTAGTAATGTACAATGTTCTTAAATGCCTGCATGTGAAATGAGTCCATTTGTTTGAACTGATTTTGACACTGACTGTTTTAAAACTTGAGGGTATATATCTGAATGAGATATACAGTATATGGAGGAGAAAAGAGTAAGTAAATATTTCAGGAAATACTGAATCCATGTACAAATATGAGTAGAAGACATGGGGTGTGAGATAAATATCCACCTTAAAATTTCAGTGCAGTGGTGGTTAAAATAGTAAGAGAAAAACAACATTGTTTTGCACTTAGAAACCTGTTTCTAATCAACTGAGCTACTCCTATGGGGTCAAATAAAAATGATTAGCTTATTAAAAGCATAGCTTTGCTATTTAATAAGCAGAAATGATTGAAAATTCTGTTCCAGATCCTGATAATTTTAGTGATTCTAGTTAAGCCTGCAAAATTGCATTCATTATTAGTGTCTAGATTCATTAACAATTCAATTTATAGATATTAATGCTTATAATGCATGCTTCGCTTGCCAAAACTTGAAGAGAAATTGTTTCAATTAGCTTTCATGGATCATGAATCCTACCGGCTGGGTATTTTTAGACAAAAGATACAAACACATCCCCAAGCAATGCTAATGCACAGCTGGGACTTGTGTGTAAGGTCACTTGAGCTAACAGTTTAAAAGGAAAAACAGTAAATGAGTTTTACCCATATGAGCAAGACAGGAACAGTCTTCTGTTTCTAACCAAATATTTGAAAGGCACATAAGCACTTAACAAAAATGGCAATGGCATTATTTGCTTCTGAGATTTCTAGAAGACAAAACCATTGGTCAGAGATTGGCATGCTAAACTCAAGGAGCAAGATTCAGCATATAAGACAATGTGGGAAATTTCAGAGAGAGATCTTAAATTGCCCTTTTGTAGAAAAGAAAGGGTATTTCTTGTAAGTCAAGGTTAACAGAAATGCAAATTCTGTCACTTGCACAAGGACAATGCCCCAGTGGTAGGAGATAAAAAGCAGACTGGCGTTCCAAATGATCCAGATGACAATCCAGATTTACAGATAATTATTAATCCTCCATTTCATGTTGGGCTGCACACAACCAATTCAAAGTTGCTATTTACTTTCAGTGACAAAGGGTATTCTTAGGTAGAAGAGACATTCTTTGGAGGATGTCTGTCTCCTCCAGATATATTTCATTCATGTAAATCTTCATGTAAACTGAGGATAGTAGCCCATTTTTGCCCTTTTCACATTGTATAGTATTGTATCATAGCTTATCTCCATCTCTATGTGGTTGTTTGTAACCTGGCACTTACTGGAATATAAAGACAATGAAGTGACATCTTACATTATAACTAACAGATATTTTATTTATCTCACTAAAATGGTAACCCATGTCATAGGCAGAAGAACAGACTACATAACAGTTCTTGCCTGTCCCAAGAAGTACAATTTCAATTCCCTTAAAGATCCCATAAAAGAATCTTAGAAAACAATAAAGGTGGTAGAACAAAATTAAGACAAAGTTTGAGAAGACCATAAAATTATGGAAAACTAATACTAACATAGCTCTAAGGATATAAGCACCAAAAAAGTACAGTAGAGAGATGGAGAACATGAAAAACACAAAAACTCTTCAGGAACATTATGGATGAGGAAGTATGAGAATATGTAAAATATTCTAAATAGGCCTTCAAACTTGTGAAAAACTGGATTCAGGTTTGGGTGGAGGTTTAATATGTTAAAATTTAAAGGGTTTAGGTTTGATTCAGATTTAAAATTTTAATCCTATGTGTGGTTAGATGAATAAAATTTTTTTCAGGCTGGGTGCAGTGGCACACACCCATAATCCCAGCTACTGGGGAAGCGTGGGCAGTGGGATCTCAAGTTCAAGGCCAGAGGCACCCTGTGTAATTTAGGAAGACCCTGTCTTAAAGTAAAAATTAAAAACTGGGCTGCAGGTGTAGCTCAGTGGTGCTTCAAAAGCATATATGAGACACTGGGTTGAACCCCCAGTACTGAAAAAAAAGTAAAGTAAAAACTGAACTCAAACCCAATTTTTCACTGGGTTCAGGTTCACATTCGAGTTCAGCTGGAAGCCCTACACATGGGATTGAAACCCTAACTTGAACCAAATGTGAATCATCTAAATTTTAACAAATTTACCCCATACTTGAAACTGAATCTAATTTTTCAAGGATTTGAAGCCCTGCTTTTAAAACTGAACTGATTTTTTAATTTTTAAATTTAATTTATCTATTTGTTTTGTGCAGCACTTGTGGGTTGAACCCAGGGCCTCATACATACTTTATGAGTGCTCTACCACTAAGCTGCACTCCTAGCCCATTTTTTATTTTTATTTTGAGTCAGGGTCTTGCTAAGTTACGAAGGCTACTTCTGGCCTCACACTTGTGATCCTCCTATGTTAGCCTCCTGTGTCACTGGGATTAGAGGCATTTACCACCACTTTTGGCTTCTAAACTAAATTTTGTATTGAAGGTTATATATTAGTCTAGAAGAAAAATGAATACATGCCTATAAAATATTATTATATTCTTTAGCCTTAATAGTAGCATATTTCTAAAAACAACTGGTAGTCTGGTATAAATCATAGTTGCTACAAAAGGCACTTAACTGAAAAAAGGGATTAAATCTACATTTATGAAAAAATTAGAATAAAATGAAACTTGATAAAAAGGAACTAATACATAGAGAATGAACTAAAATAGGCTAAAAGAAAAAGAAAAAGAAGTTTGGGGAAAAAAGTAAAAAAATTCTACTTTTGATATATTAATTTGAAGAAAGTTCTAAAAGACAGGAAAAGAACTAGGTTAATAGCAATAGGTATGGGACTAATGCCAAAATTAATGATATAACTTGTTTATTAAGACAGCATGTTTGCAGTAATATATGTATGTATATATTAATGTGTTTGTCATACTGTCAAAATCATGATAAATAATTCTTTAAAAAATCCTACAATTTATTTTTAAGCCCAATATTTATTTGGAAATTGACGTCCTTAAGCACAACTAGTGCTCATGCATTTTCTCTCTTTCTCTCTCTCTCTCTCTCTCAGAAAAGGAATGACAAGAATCCTGGTCACTGATGAAATCATTAGCAGCACCACATTACTATTCAGGTCCATAATTCATTCTTTAGTATTAGAGTCCATAGGGGCCTGGTTTGCTTTGCCACACTAAATAGGGAACAGCAGGGATCCCTGGTATAAGCAGCTCACTTCCCTATTCTTTCCTAAGTTTCCTCTAGCTTCTAAGTGCTCTGATTATTCTTTTGTTTCTCTGTGGCTAACCTATTACTAAAGGTTATTTTTCCTTCTCTCCTCCTGTCTTAGCTCTATAATGGATGCAAAGGTCAGTGGTAAGCCCCTCAGGAATAGTAGCATTTTCAGTACTGGGTATGGCGAGGTAATCATGGATTACCTTTGTGCTGTTCAACAGGAAGTTACAGGCTATATTCCCACATTGAAAATGAAACCCATAAATCCATCTTCCTTTCTTCCTTCTTTTTTTCCTTCCTTCTTTCCTTCCTTTCTTTTCTTTAGTACTGGGAGTTGAGGGCCTCTCTACCTACAGAGCCCATTTAGTATGAGGTAATAAGACAACTCTGAGATTTAGCTCAGTTGGTAGAGCGCTGTGCTGCAGTCTCTGAGGTCCTGAGTTCAATTACCAGCACCGCAAAAATGGGAGAAGGACCTGGCAATCCACTCCCAAGGCAATCCTGAAACAGTCAGCCATTGAAAACCCTATGAGGGTCGCTATGAGTCCGATACTGACTCGAAGGCACCTAACAACAACAACAACAACAATAAGACAACAAAAGATGTTTAGAGGATGATAATGAACAGGAAGAAATAAAACAGGATATATAGATGATCAGAAATGTAAAAGTGCACATACTAGCATTACAGAGTACATAGCAGTTTGTACAGGTAGAATTGTACAGGTGTCCAAGTGTAGAGATCTGGAGTTCACTTGTTATTGTTAAGTGCCATCAAGTGGTCTCTGACTCATAGTGACCCTATGTACAACAGAACTAAACATACCCCAACACTGCCATGCCCGGAGCTAAGTCAGTGCTTCTCTTCTATTCATAGGGCTTTCAATGGCTGTTTTGGGAGTGGGCTACCAAGTCTTTCTCCCATTTTTTGGGTGCTGGGGATTGAACCCAGAGCCTCAGAGAGCGCACAGCAAGCATTCTACTGACTGAGCCAAACCCCAGTTGTGGGGTTAACTAGGTCTCATAATTTTGAGGAAGCACATCTGAGGATGAGGACAGGGGATATTCATTATTAATTTGCCCCTAAGAGAAAATAATTTCAGCACTTTCCTTATGACTTCCTACAAGAAAAAAGGTGCTGGGGTTTACCTCAGTTGGTAGAATATTTCTCTGCACCTTCCAAGGCCCTGGGTTCAATCCCCAGCACTGCAAAAGCAGGAGAAGGACCCGGGAACCCAGTTCCAAAACAATTCACTGAAAATTATGGAATTTTCTGGTAGTGACTCTAATTTTAACAGATGGAAAACTGCTAAGCTACTGCTTTTGGGATAAAAGAGTGACTTTATTTAAAAGCTAACTCCAGTTCCCAGATGTTCTGATGCCTCAAGTCTAATATTCATTAATAAGATAACAGTTTATGTAAAATATAAAGCTACCCAAAGCATTGAAATGTAAGATAGATAAATACATAAATGGATGTCTACATAGACCAGTTAATGTTTTCCAGTTAATGGTGGAATAAATTTCAAATGTTCACATGCTACCCAGAAGCACTTTTATTGAGATATATATTCTTTTAACTGGCAATGGCATTTTTGAAGTTCTTTGAGAAAAAAGAATTGGATATGCTTCTTAAAAACCAATCTTTCTTATTTTTTAATATCAGAAAGTTGAACTGAAAATTTAACATTATCAGTACAATTATCTCATTTTGAAAAAATATTTTAAAACATTCCTGGCTGAGAAGCAAAATAAATAATATAAGTGGAATCATTTTCCCCATGACATCTACTAAAAACTTTAAGGTGGAAGGAAATAAAAAGAGCTGGGCATTATGGTACACTCTTGTAGTTAGCTACTTGAGGCAGAGGCAACAGGATTGTGAGTTGCAAGCTAGAGGCAGCCTGCACAACTTAGCAACATCCTGTTTCAAAATAAAAGAAAAAAGAAAAAAGGGGGTTTGGGGTACAGCTCAGTGGTAATGCACTTGCCTAGTATGTGCAAGACCCTGAGTTCAACCCCCATTACTGAAAAAAAAAAAATTAAAGAAAACTTTACAATGATGCAATTTTTAAAAGAAACACAAAACACTGACATATTCAAAATATACTGCTGTGCCTAGGTTTAAAATATATCAGAAATTACTACTTCTTTAATTCAGAATCATAAAAATGATACACTCTGAGTATTATTAATACTTTCAGTTACCCCTTCATAATAGAAGCATGCCCATCTGTCTCCTTATTTCCCATTCCCACTCTGGGTCTTATTCATTTAAACTCTTTGAAGAACTGGAAAAAAATAAGGAGTGGAAATAAAATTAAAACAAGATGTTGTAAATATCTTCCCCAGACAAAGTTGTGGGTATATTTAAATGCCATATAAGTTGGTAGAAAGTAGTCTTTTTCCAGTGGTTCTCAAACTTTATGGTTTCTGGAACTCTTTTATGCTTTTAAAAAGTACTGAGGACTCCAAAGAGCTCATTTATATGGTTACAACAATTAATAGTTACAATAATGGAAATGCAGAAAAAGTTAAAACATCTACTTAATCATTTAAAACCAATCAATCATTACATATTAATAGCACATTTTGATGAAAGAATGATTTTCCCTACTTTAAAATATATCCTGTCTTGTTTCCATATGAAAATAAAATTTTATTTTATGGGCATCCAGGGAATGTGATGCTTCAAGAGCCATGTTTATTCTTAGCTGGATGCGGTTCCGTATGCCTGTAATCCCAGCGGCTGGGGAAGCAGAGAGGGAGGATCGCAAGTTCGAGACCAGAGACAGTCTGTGTAATGTAGCAAGACCCTGCCTCAAAAAGTAAAAAAAATGGACTGGGGGTGCAGTTCAGTGGTCCAGCACTTGCAGAGCATGCAAGTGCGAGGCCCTGGGTTCAACCCCAAGTACCGCAAAAAAAAAAAAAAAGCCATGTTTATTCTCAATTGAGAGGATGAAGTATATTATGTTGTTGTTGTTGTTAGGTGCCGTCGAGTCGGTATCCGACTCATAGTGACCCTCATAGGGTTTTCAATGGCTGACTGTTTCGGGATTGCCTTGGGAGTGGGTTGCCAGGCCCTTCTCCCACTTTTGTGGTGCTGGGAATTGAACTCGGGTCCTCAGAGACTGCAGCGCAGCACTCTACCCACTGAGCTAAATCCCAGCCCCGAAGTATATTAAGGACATACTAAATACCAGTTTAAGAAGCACAGGATCTGGAAAAACAATTTCCTCATGTCTGCATATCATGTTGTACAGGGTTTGCTTTTTGTTTGTTTTTGTAAAATTTTATATACAGGGAGGTAAAATTATCTGATTGTGGTCCAAATAAGCAGACCAGGAAAAATGTTCTCCCTTGACATCTACCAAAATACACTGATCATCACCCAGAAGAAGTCCAAGTCACCAATAGCCTCACAACTAAAAAATAACTTGCCTTCCACTCATAATTCTTTAATCAACTAGACTGACCCTTTGATAGGGTATATTTGGTATGTTGTTGTTTTTGTTAGGTGCCATGGAGTTAGTGTTCAACTTATAGTGACCCTACACACAACAGGCAAAATAGTATCGTTAGTGCTTCTCTGCTGTTCATAGAGTTTTCTTTCAATGACTATTTTCTGGGAGTGGGTTGCTGGGTCCTTCTCCCAAGCCTACTTCTCCTGCTGTTCCCAGGCAGTCTCCCACTTAAGTACTAACCAACTAGGCCAACCCTGCTTAGCCTCTGAGATCTGATGGAATCAGATGCCACAGTGGTACAGCTGCAGGCATATATGGTATAATATATTTTAATTAAATATTGGACTTGGATTCCTTTAAATTAACCAAATCTGAACTAATCTGATATCTTTGGAGACTCCGGAGAAAAGGTATGTCCTACAGAAAAAAAAAGGGGGGCGGGGGGAGAAGAAGAAAAAGAAAACATCCTTAATCTTTAATCACCAATAGCTTCAGACCAGGTTCCAGGTTCCAGTCTGTTACTAGCCAGAGTTTTGTTCAAACTGAATATTACTAAGAAATACTAGAATTTTTGCCTTATAGAATATACCTAGCAACTAGACTTAAAAAAAATTTTTTTTTCTTTACTATTTGGCAGAATTTTGGCCATGGGCCTACATCTCTCTTAAGGAAGTCAGAAAAGCTAGTATCTTGTATTTTTAGCTCCTGCAGTGCTAGATGAGCTTGGCCTCACCCAGGAGAGCTCCCATACAGATGAGGGTTCAGCTGTTAGGTGGCAAAAATAAAGGATTAATGACTCCACTTATGTAGGCTCTCAAAAATCTCCTAGGGAAATAAATCACAAAATATGTTTTTAAAAATACTATTAAGGCAATTTTCAAATAAGCACATGTAATTACAAATGTTCTAGTATTTAACTGGTATTATTTATTTATTTACTTATTTATTTATTTATTCTAACTCTGCTTTCCTCCTTCCAGACTTCAATAAAAAAATGCCTGTGCTTCTAAGAAGCTCGAATTTCTTCAATATGATGTGGAACAATGTGAGGAACTTGCCAGATTCCCCTTAGATCAAAGACTTTTTTGCCCAGCTGCTGGGAGAGTGGTCCTTGTATAGCCATCACCTGACAAGCTTTCCTACAATGGCCTCAAGTTTGTTCCCTGGGCACCCTGCATCCACAGACAGATCACCATGGGAATGTAAGCCTTTACCTCCTTGCCTCAACTCCAGGCAACTCTATAAAGCCAATCAAGTCCCAGAGTTCTCCAGGAGGGCATTCTAGTCTAGCATTTGGTCTTTATATAGCTTCACCTCTCCCTCTGCTCACCTATGCATTCTTCCTTTGCCTTCCAAAAGTGTTGACCCTAATAAACAATTCTACAAGCTAAACTGTCTTTCAGAGTCTATACCCTGCGACACTCAGGCTGGAACATTCTTTACCAGCAGTGATCCAAGAAAGCAGGTATTCAGATTGTGTTTGGGACTAAATGAAATGTGTTAGTAGTTCAGAGTGAAGACCTTTTATGAAGCAGTCTCATTTTGTATATGTAGCTGACATAAAACCATTAAAGGTAATTAGGCTCAACTAACAAATTGTTAAAATGATATCACACAGAAGCTGCCATGCTCTATTTGAAAAAAATAAATTATTACCAACACAGAACAAAATGATTACCAGATTTTTTCTCCTTCAAGCTAAATAGTTTTTCAACATAAATGACAGATTACTTGTGAAATCACCTACTATTGAATGCTTATAAATTTTGCTTTATAATTCCAGTAAACATATAGCAAATAATTAAATTTCAGAGTAATATATAACTAAGTCATAAATACTCTTAAGGGTCATAATTTGAACTCTTTGTCCTATTTACTTAAGAAAAACAGAGACTGATAAAATATTGAATATCCTCCACCAAAAAAATTAGGTAGATAATTCAGCTAAAATCTCTTTTCTAGATTTATTTTTAAATGTCACTACATAGACAAGGGTAATAAAATTCTTTTAATTACATTCTACTCTTCTTTTCTAGTACCCTCTCTGCCAAAATCCCCAATTTTAAATAAGTAGGATATAACATTGAGGTTACCTCATAGCTATGGTGTCTGTAATTATCATTTTCAGAATATAGGAAAGAAAATGGAACTGAGAAATAGCTTGCCTCCAAGAAACAGTTTAGAATGAAAAAGCACTGGATCAACAGAAGGAAGAAATTCTGCACTCTAACTTCCTATTAAGAGAATCTAGATTGTAGCCCGAAGAAAAATAAGCACCTAAACACCTTGGAATAAAAAATGATTGAACTTAGAAAGTTAAACTCCCTTCATGCAGAAGCAGGCTTCATTGTGGGACCTGAAGTTAGTGAGAGGAAGCTACTCAGTTTATTAGGACATCTCCAACTTTGTAAAGAATGCGTAGATCCCAAAATAGTAACAGACCTATTATTACCATAGTGTATAAATATAAATCATATTGTTTTGCTCTGCTACTCAATCTACTTAATTACTCATGCAAAGAAAAGTTATTCCTGGAACCCACAAAGGCAAAATTAAAACTTTTTACACTGTTAGGGCTAGAAGATAGAGATTTCTTCTAAAGGAAAAAAGTTTTCCTTCATTCTAATTTATTTACTACATTTTACTGACTCAAGTAATGTAATTCAACAGCCAGTAATACAGAACTCTCTGGTTTCAAAGTTAATAAGATAACTTACTTTTTTGCTAACCAGACAACCTAACTGATATAAGGCACATTGGCTTTGGTCTCTAACAACAATAGCATTCAAAATGCTAGAATAAGGACAAGAAGATGAAATTCATAAAGTATTCATTATGACACTTCCACAAGCATCACTGTATTTGGAGTTTACTTAGGCAATGAAGCACAATCAACAATTTACAGCACAACTGCACTGTTAATGAAGTATGACAATGCAGAGATTGTCAGACTAAATTAAAAAGCAGATCCAATTATATGCTCTGTATATGAGATATATTTAAAATAGATTGAAAGTAAAAAGATGAAAAAAATATATCATTCACATAGCAACAATAAGAAAGCTAGATTGGCATATTAATTCCAGACAAAACAGACTTTAAAACAAAAAATATTTCTAGGATGAAAAGGAACACTTAATAATACTAAAAAATCAAATCCATCAGGATGATTTAACAATCATAAACATATATGCTCCTAACAAAAGAGCCATAAAATATATGAAGAAAAGTCGATGAAAGGGAAGGAAGAAACAGATAATTAAAAAATAACGTAAGAGACTTTGGTCATTGCCGGGTAAAGTGGCACATGCCTACAATCCCAGCGGCTTGGGAAGTAGAGGCAGGAGGATCACAAGTTCAAGACCAGAGGCAGTCTTTGTAACTTAGGGAGACCCTGTCTCAAAAAGTGAAAAAAAAAAAGGCTGGGGGCACAGCTCAGTGGTCCAGCACTTGCAAAGCATGCAGGCGCGAGGCCCTGGGTTTAACCCCCAGTACCGCAAAAATAAACAAATAAATAAAATAATTAATATTAAAAAAAGCGACTTGTCATCAATTGATAAAGTCTATCATATCAACAGAATAAAGGGTAAAGCCCACATGATCATCTAAATATCAATATTTGTATTTAAAAAGAAGTAGAAGCATTTATCAAAATCTAATACCCTAAAAAAAACAAACTAGGAATAAAAGATAACTTAACCAAAAAAAGACTCTATGAACAACACACAGCAGATATCATACTTAATAATAAAAGAGTGAATGCATTCCCCCTAAGTAAAGGAAAAAAGACAAGGAGATCCACTTTTACCACTTGCATTCAACACTGTTATGGATGCTTTAGCCAGGGCAATGAGGCAAGAAAATGAAATAAAAAGTATCTAAATTGGAGAAGATAAAAAGAAGAAGAAAAAAGAAAAAGTAAAATTACCTCTATTTGCAGGTCCCATATTATATGCCAGAGACCTTAAGGAATCCATTAAAATCTATAGCTAATAAACCAATTTTGCAAAGTTGTAGCATATAAGATTATTATATAAAACACAACCATACTTTTCTAAGCTTGAAATGAATAATACAAAGATGAAATTAACAAAAATTCCACTTACAATACCATCAAAAAGAATAGAGTTTTGTATTAGTGGTATTGTAAATTTAATAAAAGAATTTAAAACTTACACAGTGAAAACTACAAAATGCTGTTTAGAAAATTAAAGATCTAAATAAATGGAAGGATATCTTGTGTTTGTGGATTAGATGACTTAGTATTAAGATGAAAATATTCCTCAAACTGACCCACAGATTCAACTAAATCTTGTATTAAATATACCAGTTGTCTCTTTTTCAAAATTGGCGAGGTGATCCCAGAAATCTTATGGAAATATAAGGGACTCTGAACAAGCAAAACTAGGTTGATAAGGAAGAACATAATCGGGAGAACATATACCTCCCAATTTCAAAACACACAATGGTATGTGGTATAAGGATAGACATAAAGATCAATAGAATAGAACTTGTTGTTGTTGTTGTTGTTAGGTGCCATTGAGTCAGTATCTGACTCATAGCGACCCTCATAGGGTTTTCAATGGCTGAGTGCTTCGGGATTGCCTTGGGAGTGGATTGCCAGGCCCTTCTCCCATTTTTGCGGTGCTGGGAATTGAACTCGGGACCTCAGAGACTGCAGCGTAGCGCTCTACCCACTGAGCTAAATCCCAGCCCAGAATAGAACTAACAGTCCCTAACTAAAACTTTATAATTATGGTCAATTGCTTTTTTTTTTTTTTTCAAACAAAGGTAATTCAATAAGGGGGAAAATAATCTTTTCAACAAATAGCACTGAAGTACTTGCAGAATCTGTATAACTGAGCAGCACACGTCAGCCCTTTTTTTTTTTTTTCCTTACTTTTTCTGAGACAGGGTCTCACTAAATTATGCAGATTGCCTCTGGTCTTGAACTTGTGAATCTCCTGCCTCCACCTCCCATGTAGCTGGGATTACAGGTATGCGCCATGACACCTGGCTCACCATATACAATTTAATTTGAAATAGATCACAGACTTAGATGTAGGAGCTAAAGCAAAAGCTATAAAACTCTTAGAAGAAAAGTTAAGAGTAAATTTGTAATAGTTCGGGTAATAGTTCTTAGATATGATTCTAAAAGCATGTGGGACAAAAGAAAAATAGATATTTTGGAATTTGTCAAAATTTAAAAATTTTATGCTTCAAAATACACTATCAGGAAAGAAAAAAGGTATTGAGGATATAGCTCAGTGGTGTGGCATTTGTCTAGCATGAGTGAGGAACGAAAAAACAAGACAAAAACAAAACTCTGAAAGAAAAAAGAAAGCATCAAAGAAGGGGAGAAAATATTTGCAAATTACATATCTGGTAAGAAATTTGCATCAAGAACATGTAAATAACTCTTAGAACTCAATAACTTTTAAAAATGTGACTTGAATAGAAATTTCAATGAAAATATACAAATGCTCAATTAGCATATAAAATGATGCTCAACATACTTAGCCACAAGTGCAACAAATCGGAATTACCATGATAAACTGTTAACACCCATTAGTATGGACAGGAAAAAAAAAAACAGAAAATAAGTATGGTTTTGAACACAGAGTGATTGAAACACTTGCACATTTTGGTGTGCATTCAAAATGTTACCCCTGATTTGGAAAGAAGTATGGTAGGTCCTCAAAAAGTTAAACATACAGAGAATAACTTGCAAATTCTACTCTCAAGTATATACCCAAGAGAATTGAAAATTTATTTTAACACAAAAATTGTATATGAATTTACAAAGCAGTATTATTCTCAATTATCAAAAAGCACAAATTATCCAAATGTCTATCAACTGATAAATGGATAAGTAAAATGTGACATATCCATATACTGAAATATATAGCCATAAAAAGGAAGTACTAATGCATGTTACAACATGAATGAGTCTTGAAAATGGTATGCTCAGTGAAAGAAGCCAGTCAGAAGCTACATAGTTATATGAAATGCCCAGAATAGGTAAATGTATATAAACAGAAAATAGATGAGTAATTTTCTAAGGTGGGGGGAGTGACTGTGAATGGGTGTGGAACTTCTTTTTGGGGTGATGAAAGTTTCTAAAATTAACTCTGGTGATGGTCAGCCAATTCTATGAATATACAAAAAAAAAACACTAAATCATACACTTTAAGTAGGTGAATTACATAGTATATGAATTATATTTCAATAAAGCCATTAAAATAACAGTAATAACAAGTAATGAAGCAGTAGGCAAGGCCAACACACTAAGGGACCAGAGTGCCATACTAAAAAGTTACTTTTCTAAAGCAATGGGGAGCCAAAGGAAGATTTAAACCTGTGAAAGACATGACCAGACTGAAAATAAAAGATAACTGTGATATCAATGTGGATGATAGATGAGGGGAAAATCATGCAAATGGAGAAAGGAATGCCAGTAGGAGAATGCTGTGGTAATCCAAGGATGCCTGAACTAAAGCAGTAGCAGGTTGTGATAGAAAAGATGGGACAAATTTAGAACACATTAAGAGTGTAGGATTAATAAGTCTCAGCAATAATGTGTGAGAAAGGGAAGGGAAAAGAGGAGTTATGGCAAGGTCTTACTTCTGAGGACTCCACTCAGGCAACATCTCCAAGAAACCTTGCCTAAATGCACAATTTGAGTTTAATATTCTTTTTTACATTACTTTTAACATTGTATGTACTACATTGTAATTTAAAATAATTTTTCATTCATGTGTCTATCTCCTCCATTAGTGTCTGAATGACAGCAGAGACATTATTTTATAACATCTTTGTAGCTCTGTACCTCCAGAACTTAGTGCCTGGCAAAAATGGCACCATTAAAGTTAAAGAATGTGAAAAGGGATTAGGCTTAGTTTGGGTAGGGGATATGCAGAAGACAGATGATGATGACAATTTTTTATATATGCCAGTGACACATCCAAAAGCAATTGTTAGGTAGAATATTTTATGGAATTGGAGATCAACAGACAGATTCCCAATACAACAGTAGGTATTAAGATATAGGAAAAACGATAACTAGAACCTTGTGTATGTAGACCAAATTGCTCACAGAACAATAAAATAAAAGTAGAGCCAAATAAAGACAGAATCCTGGAAAACTCCCATATACAAGGAATGGACAAAGTAACTGAAATTTACAAAAGAAGTCTGAAGAGGGATTACCAAGGAAGGAAAAAAAATCAGAAAAAAATGATATGAAGGAAGGAGTTTCAAAAAAAAGCAAATTATTATTTACTGGGTTTGGTAAAAATCATGGATGATTCTGGCCAAAGATTTGGTGGAAAAAGAGAGGGGAAATCCAACCTACAATTAAAGAGGTGCAAGTGAGAGATGAGGAAATGGACAGTAAGAACAGTAGAGAAGCTTGTCCATGAGATGAAGGGGCAAGGTAGGGAGTGGCACAGGATCAAAGGTAAATTTTGTATTATCTTGTTTTATTTTTCAATTAAGAAGTCTCAATCAAGTATATATATATATATATATATATATATATATATATATATATATAGAGAGAGAGAGAGAGAGAGAGAGAGAGAGAGAGAGAGAGAGAGAGAAGAATAAGACAATACAGAGGCTTAAGGAGAAAAAGGATTAATTTACAATATCAACCACTGAGAAGACAGAGGGGTGAAAGCACAGCTTTAGACAGGCAAGAGGAAAGGAAAGATAGCTATGGTACTATGTATAAATATTGGGGACTGATAAGGGGCCTAGAAGGAGAAAATCAGTTCCCTCCTGATTGTCTCTAACTTTTTTGGTGAAACAAGAGGTAAGCCATCTGCTGAAGTTTACTATGGAGTCTAGTGCGGTGGCACAACCTGTAAACCTAGCAACAAGGGAGGGTAAGGTAGGAGGATCAGAAATTTGAAGCCGGAAGCAGCCTATGTAACTTAGGCAGACGCTGTGTCAGATAAAAAGTAAATAAAAAAGGAGGTAGGACTATAGGCACTAGTAGAGTACTGTGAAATATGTGCAAGGCCCTGGGTCCAACCTCCCAGTATTGCCAAAAAAATTTAAAAATTAAATTAATTAATTAAACAAAAGCTAATACAGAAATAAGAAGAAGGAAGCCCTGAAGATTATGACAAAGGGTTAAAACAAGCATTGACAGAATGGAAGATAATGGTCAATGGAGAACATAAAGAAAAACTACCACACAATACTATAATTTTAACTGAAATTAAAATCCAAAAGTCTAAAGTAAATAGCAGTCTTCAAGAATATATGATTTTTCCCCCAGCCATCGGGATTTTGCATATAGCCATACCATTGTGGCATCCGATCCCGTCAGATCTTGAAAGCTAAGCAGGGTAGGGCCTGGTTAGTACTTTGATACGAGACCACCTGGGAACTGCCTAGGCTTGGGAGAAGAAACCCACTCCCAGAAAACAATCTGCCATGAAAACCCTATGAATAGCAGAGAAGCACTGACAATTGTGTTTCACCTATTGTACATAGGGTCACTGTTAGTTGGATACCAACAACTAACAACATTGGGATTTTAAAAAGTAGAAATTAAATAAAATGCAAGTGAGAAACAAAGAACCAAGTTATATATGGCAAAAATTAATGAAGATTTAGCATGGTCAGTGCACTGGGTTGGATCTCTACCACCACAGGAAAAAATACATACATATATATATATATATATTGTTGTTGTTGTTGTTAGGTGTCGTCGAGTCGGTATCCGACTCATAGTGACCCTACATACAACAGGCGAAACACTATAGTCAGTGCTTCTCTGCTGTTCATAGGGTTTTCAATGGCAGATTGATTATTGGGAGCAGGTTGCCAGTCCTTCTCCCAAGCCTGCAGTATCTGCTGTTCCCAGGCGGACTCCCATCCAAGTACTCACCAGGCCTGACCCTGCTTAGCTTCCAAGATCTGACGGGATCGGATGCCACAGGGCTACAGCTATAATATATATATGTGTGTATATATATATGTATATAATTAAACTATACATTTCAGATTTGCTTAGTTAACTGTTAGTAAGTTATTATTGTTGTTAGGTGCCCTCGAGTCAGGTCCAACTCATCGCAACCCTATGTACAACACAACAAAGCATTCCCCAACACTGTGCCAGGCACCCGATCTTTTTTATATTTAAGCCCATTGTCACTGTGTCAATCCATCTAGTTGAGGGTCTTCCTTTTTTTAGTTGACCTGCCATTCTCTCAAACATGATGTTCTTCTACAGGGATGTTCCCAAGTGTCTGTCAATTCGTTGTACTGTGTGAGCTTGCATGTTGCTGTGATGCTGAAAGCTATGCCAACAGTATTTCATATATCAACAAGATCACCAACTGTACAGATTTTAGCTTCTAGACTAAGAATAGGGAGAAGGACCTGGCAGCCCACTTGGGAAACAATTAGTCATTGAAAACCCTACGAATAGCAGAGAAACACTGTCAGATATAGTGTTGGAAAACGAGCCCCCTAGGTTGGAAGACACTCAAAAGATGTCTGGGGAAGAGTTGCCTTCTCAAAGTAGTTGTTGTTGTTGTCAACCTTAATGATGAGAATGGAGTAACGCCCCTGGGACCTCTACTTGCTGATGTGGCATGACTCAGAAGAGAACAAACAACTGTAAACATCTATTAATATTGGAACATGGAATGTATGTAGTTTGAATCTTAGAAAATTGTAAGTTATACCTTAATATAAGTGTTATTTTTTCTTTTACAAAAGAACTCTATTATATGTATCATTTCAACTATTCAATCTCTTACCCCTACATCAAAGGCAAAAAACATCTCTGGAACAACTTCTATTTAAAAACAACATGTGCAGAAAGCTCACAGAAAGACTGAAAATGAAAGCAAACCAGTAAAACCTGGGAAAAGATCCTCTCTCCCCTCAAATGTATACTTTTAATGTAGAGTAAATTGCAGGCCACCAAATATAGTCTGATTTGGATATGAAGTACCAGTTCCCACATGAAAATTGTTTTTGTTGGCCTTAGCACTTTAATCTAAAGAGGACACAAATCGTGCTTGTGTCTGAATAATCCTTGCCAATAAATTGATTGCATAGCAGCCAAGGGTGCAGGGAGTAGTTTTCAAGTGAAAAGAAGCATAAAAGGGAAAAATGTGCTAAATCTATTTCCTCCTACATAGAACCTAGGGTAGATTTCTTGAAAAACACAATGAAACAAAATAAGTTTTTTCTCTTTCCTCTTTTTCTAAAAGCAGACCAAAAGGGCAACAGAGAACATCTGCAACTTACATAGAAGACAGCAATGCCAAAGAAACACAGATTCCACAGCTGTTAACCCAAGGGAAAACTCAAATAAAAAAAAATCTCTAAATAAGGTTTGAAAGACAGATGCTCTGCTACCGGGCACTTGGCCCTTTTGTTTTCTTTTTTCCCTGCTTTTGCTTTTACATGGGTAAATCAGAACAATTAATAATTCTTTTGCTGAGCAATGTACAATGAAATGCATGTATGTAAATGACATAGAGACCCATAAAGTTGTACATTAAAAATTATTAATAAAAAAGTTTAAAAAGGAAGAAAGCCATAGGTCAAATAAAAAATAAAAAATACACAGAAAAAAATTATTTTGCCAATTAAGATGTACCTGCAGAAGACTACCCCCATGTGTCTGTCAGCTTATCGCACTATGCAAACCTGTGTATGTTGCTAAGGTGCTGAAAGCTATGCCATTGGTATTTCAGGTATTAGCAGGGCCATCAGTGGTGGACAGATTTCATTTGAGCTTCCCGATCAAGACAATTAGAGGGATGGACCTCACAAGCTCACTCCCTAAAAATTCAGCCATTGAAAACCTTATCAATAGCAGAGCATTTTCTGGCACTGTCAGATATAGTGCCAGAAAATGAGCCCCCCATGTTGGAAGGTATTCAAAAGACAACTGGGGTAATATGGCATCTTCAAAGTAAAGTTGACCTTTATGATTGGAATGGAGTAAAGCCCCTGGGACCTCCATTTACTCATGTGGCATGTCTCAGATGAGAAGAAACACAGTGTCTGCAACAATAGACTCAAACACAAAAGATCAGTGTCAGGTAGTACTTCACTCTGCTATACATAGGGTTGGACCCAATTTAATGGCAACTAATAACAACAAAAGAAGACTAGGGATTTTTCCAGGTCATCACCTATCACAGGATCATTAGAAAGGATATTCCTTGTTATTTTAACATTTATCTTCTTCATCTACACAATATTACATATTGACTAGCAATGTTCAAAGAGTAAGGCTCCCAACTGTACAATATCAAAAGCAAATAAACCCAAGCAGGTGTGGTGGCACCCAGAAGTAATCCAAGCTCTGGCAAGAGTGTGAGTTCAAGGCCAGCCAGGCCTACATATTGAGATCCAGTCTCAAAAAACTAAGGAAAAAAAGTGAATAAACCTCCAGAAGCTCTATGATACTATAAGCTATAAAACCAAATCCCTTGGATTCAAATCCTATTTCTTCACTTTTTGTGTTGCCTTGGGCAAGTTATTTTATGCTTATAGGATTCAACCTCCTCATATATAAACTGGAGATATCTATTCATAGACAATCAATACATACAGACACTTACAAATATTCTCCCAGTGACTGGAGAGGCTGAGGCAGGATGATCATCAGTTCAAGGCCAAAGGCAACCTGTGCAATTCAGCAAGACACTGTCTCAAAATAAAAAATAAAAAAAGGCTTGGGGGCGTAGCTCAAGGGGTGGAGCACTTGTCTACCATGCACAAGGGCCTGTATTCAACCCTTGAAATGAAAAAAGATTTCCAAGTCCACCTCTATACTATGATTTCTAAAATTTATAATGGTGTCCATTGCTAATGAGTGTGGCTTATAACCTGTGGGTGCCTAATAGCTGGAAAAGGGTTTCAAACTGTGGCATGTTGACTTTGCAGGCCAACTTATCAATAAATAATAGCTAACAAATGTTAATGACTCTACTATAAAAATAGATACATTCTGACATAATTAGAAAGTGAAAGGCTCAACACCATCTCCATTTCCCTGACTAGTAGTCCTTTTTCACGTAATATATGTAGTTGCTATAATGACTAACTGCCTTTTGTGGCAGTTAGTCAATATGTCAATATTCCACAGACATAACATCTGGAAGGATTAAGAAGAACACTAGGGAATTAAAAGAAACAATAAAGTAAAATTAAGAATAGAAAGACATGCTCTAAATCCTAGAAAAGAGTTTTAGTAAGCTTTCATAATTTCCCCCTTTTTCATTAGATTAATATTAAATACACTTCTGTCCCTTTAACTGTGAAATGGTTTTCTATCTTCCAACTAATCTTTCTCCACAAGGAGTCTTTTAAAAGTTATAAATAAAATACCCCAAATATTTTCTGTTTCCCACAGATGAGAACATTAGAACACTGACATTTTAATCTGTTCTGTACAAGAGTGAGTTGTGTCAACACAGTGCTCCCAGCTACAACACTGAAAAAACAAGTTTAATTAAAGACAAAGAAACTGCATGTGGAGCCTAAGCCATTGAGATACAACAAAAAGTTGTCATCCTCAGAATCAGTTCTCTATGAACATATCTCTGTCAGTGTTCGAGGAAGAAGAAGAAGAAGAAGGAGGAGGAGGAGGAGGAGGAGGAGGAAGAGGAGGAGAGTAGTAGTAGTAGTAGTAGTAGTAGTAGTAGTAGGGCTATAAAGGAAAAACAATATCAAATGTCAATTTTCAAACTATAGACGAAACAGTAGTATTTATGTAGTACTTAATCCTGCAGTCTAAACATTACTCCTAAAATCATAAAACATCTTTGGATTTAAATAGATGCCTATATAACTGACCCATAAAGAGAGGGGAAAAAGTCAACATCATAAGGTAATGCTTTAGCAACTACGAAAACTGGTTTTACTGGGTTTATTCCATGACACTGGCTATACGCTTTCCTCAAACTCTAATTTGAAAGGCATATTGGCATTATGGGGCTGGGATTTAGCTCGGTTGGTAGAGCACTGCGCTGCAGTATCTGAGGTCCTGAGTTCAATTCCCAGCACCACAAAAATGGGAGAAGGACCTGGCAATCCATTCCCAAAGCAATCCCGAAACAGTCAGCCATTGAAAACCTTATGAGGGTCACTATGAGTCGGATACCGACTCGATGGCACCTAACAACAACAACAACAACATTGGCATTATGACAATATTGTTTTTTAAAAAATTAAGAAAAAAATCTAACTACATTCTTGTAATAGCTTGCATACTTGCCTGTGCCATGCCATTTTGACAGGGTACCCTCTTATAAGAGAGGCAGTACAGCACAATGACCAGAAAATGGCACAAAAGACCAAGTTATAACCTCAGCTCTGCCAGCTTTCTAGTTTAGTAACTCTTGGGCAAGCTATTTAATATATTTGAGATTTGTTTTCCTCAACTGTAAAAGAAGGGTAATAGTATCTACTGAAGAGTGCTATAGTAAGACTTTGATCAGATTAAATAAACTATGCCTGGTCAAATGTTTAACCTTTTGGCTATCTGAAAGCAAAGATTGCGGAAAATGGGATGGGGAGAAGGATCAATGTGGAGGTATGAATGGGGAGGATCTCAATGTAAACAGTGCAACTTCATGAGTACATTGGAAAAATAGGGATATATAACCCAAATATGCATTTGAGTTTTACTACATATTAGCCATAAGCCTCCATAAACCTTGTGGGTTAATGAAAATATTGCCAGAAATTATATAAAGGATGCATAATGGAAAAAGCCAGTGCTGTATTACTCTGTACCCTATCATCATTTACTAATAAAGGGAGATTTTTAAAAAGTCAGGAAAAGTATGGGTCAGGGCTGTATCTTTACACTGTACCTCATTAATCTCTGCTAAGCAAATAACCTGAAAAGCTAGACTTTATGAAGAAGAATGTGGCATGAGGATTGGGGGAAGACTCATTAACACTTGTGTTATGCAAATGACATAGCTTTGCTACCTGAGAGTGAAGAGGATTTGAAACATTTACAGAAGAAGATCAAAGAACACAGCCTTCAGTGTGGATTGTGCCTCAACACAAGAAAACAAAAATCCTTAAAACTGGATAAGTATGCAACTTCATGATAAATGGAGAAAAGATTGAGGTTGTCCAAGATTTTGCTTTATTTGGGTCTACAATTAGCAACCATCGAGGTAGCAGTCAGGAAGTCAAAAGACACACTGCACTGGGAAAAGCTGTTGCAAAAGATCTCTTTAAAGTGTTGGAAAGTAAAGATGCCACATTGAAAATGAAGGTGTGCCTGATTCATGCCATGGTATTTTCAGTTGCATCATATGTGAAATCTGGACACTGAGTAAAGGAGACAGGAGAAGAATTGATGCTTTTGAATTATGGTGCTAGAGACAAATATTGAATATACTATGGGCTCTCAAAAGAACCAACAGATCCACCCTGAAAGAAGTGTAACCACAGTGTTTCCAAGGATGGCTAGACTGTGTCTAATGTATTTTGGACATGTCAGGAAGGACCAATCCCTGGAGAAGGACATCACGTTTGGGAGAGTAGCAGGTCAGTGAAAAAAAGGAAAGCCCTCAATTAGATGGATTGAGACAATGACTACAACAATGGGCTTAAACATAAAAGATTGTGTGCATGGGACAGTGCTAAGAAGTGTTCCGTTCTCGGACAGCCTCTTCAACAAATGGTGCTGGGAAACATGGTCATCCACATGCAGAAAAATGAAAGTGGATCCGCATCTCTCAATATACACGAGAGTTAACTCAAAATGGATAAAAGATCTCAACATAAAACCAGAAACTTTAAAACTCATAGAAGGCAAGATAGGCAATACACTCCATCATATAGGCATTGGAAAAGATT
>VMDO01019339.1:0-39934 GCA_007922755.1 Pedetes capensis | reverse complement strand
AGATAGAGAAGACTTGGATGGGAAACTTAGATAGGAAGGGGGGAGGGGGGAAACATAGAGGAGCGTAAGGGGTAACCTATATGAATAATGCTTATCAAATTGCATATATGAAAATTGTCACAACGAAAAGCATGTCAAAATGAATCACATTATGATGTACATTAAAAATTTCTAATAAAAAAAAAAAAAAAAAAAAGATGTATCTGTTGTTGTTGTTAGGTGCCAGTGAGTCAGGTCTGACTCATAGCAACCCTCACAGAATTTTCATTGGCTGATTGTTCCAGGATTGCTTTGGGAGTGGGCTGCCACGTCCTTCTCCCATTTTTGTAATGCTGGGGATTGAACCTGGGTTCTCAGGAAGTGCTGAGCAGTGCTCTGGCAACTGAGCTAAACCCCAGCCAAGATTTATATATTGTTGTTACTGTTAGGTGCTGTCGAGTCGATATCTGACTCATAGCGACCCTATGTACAGCCGGTGAAACACTATTGCCAGTGCTTCTCTGCCGTTCATAGGGTTTTCAATGGCGGATTGATTTTTGGGAGTGGGTTGCCGGGTCCTTCTCCCAAGCCTATGGCACCTGGTGTTCCCAGGCGGTCTCCCATCCAAGTACTAACTAGGCCCGACCCTGCTTAGCTTCTGAGATCTGAAGGGATCGGATGCCACAGGGCTACGGCTGCAGGCAAGATTCATATATATATATATATATATATATATATATATATATATATAATATTTTATATACAAATTATTTTTTATATGATATACATACATATCTTTTGGAGATGCCAAGAAACATATACACATTTTAAGAGATGTTACCTACGTATGACTTTACAAAACTGAGTTGAATCACCGAGGCAATGTGTAGCTCAAAGGATGGTGTTAATCAGATGACTGGGAATGCCACCATGCTGCAGGCAAGAGAGTCAAAGAAAATGGTGGAAGCACAGTTGGCGTTAGGGGAGCGCAGGACCGTTTTGAAGCGGTATTTGCAATTCCAGAACGCTGTGGGAATACTGCATGGCGGTATGAATATGCACTCAAACCCCAGCACGCCTAACAGTCGCATGTATTCCTAAGTTTCAGACACACGGGGCCATGTGAGGTGTGCACAAAGGAAGGTCCGGGAGGCCTCACACCGCAGCAAGTCCTGCCTCTTCCGCTGTGGTGTTGGAACAGTGTAGACGCTCGCCGCAGAAGTCTACCCAACAGTGTGCATGTGAGACAAGAGTTAGTGGAACAGGCATATGGCGAATTCTTACAACAGCAAAATGGAAAGTTTTCGTCTCAAGATGTGTAGACATTTTGGGGGCACCTTTTGTATATTTATCAAGGCACCCTGCAAGTTCATTGAGCGGGGCCCCACCAATGATGTTCGTTGCTCCTGGCAACAAGCTGTGCATTTCCCTTATTTAGTTCCCTGTGTCTCTCCCCACTGGAGTGGCAGGAATATTCATCTGTTTTGTCCATCTCTGTGAGCCCCGGCCCTGGAGTAGAGCCCGGCACATGGTAGATACTTAATGAGTATTTGTTGAATGAATGGGTCCTCCTAGCAAAGCGAGCCAGAAATCTGGGAGTCATCTGTGAAATGAGAAGGGCTCGGAGTGAGGGTTGGGAGAGGTCAGGCAGAGCTAATCAGGAGAGGCCAGGGCTGTCTACAGACTCCCAAGGCTCTGGCCTCTGTGGGGACCCTGCACTGGGCTCCCAGCCTGGGCCAGTCCCCTGTGGCCAGATCTGTGCAACTGCTCACCTTCAGGACCAGGAGGGCAGGGGAGATGACCGGGAGGCATGGGCCCTTCCTTGGAGGTTTGTGAGGACCTCAGACCTCCAGGGTTCTTACATGATCAGAGGGAGAGAGAGAGGCCTCTCAAAGTTGTGATAGATACCAGATTTTTTTCAGTGGGCTACCCCAATAGGAACAAGGTATGAGTGTGCATGTGTGTGTGTGTGTGTGTGTGTGTGTGTTTGTGTGTGTGTGGTGTTTGGGAAGCCTTTTCAGAGTTCTATTTAATTTATTTTAGAACAAATAAAATAATATAATTTCTTTACATGTAAGAATTGTGGACAAAATTCATACCTGCATCAAATAAGTGAAATTCTCCTTATTCTTAAGAATCAGTCTTTCTGTGGGGGGCAGTGGCTCATGCCTATAATCCCAGCGACTCGGGAGGCAGAGGCAGGAGGATTGCAAGTTTGAGACCAGAGGCAGCCTTCGTAACTTAGTGAGACCTTGTCTCAAAAAGTAAAAAAAATGGGCTGGGGGTGCAGCTCAGTGGTCCAGCACTTGCAGAGCCTGCAAGCATGAGACTCTGGGTTCAAACCCCAGTACCACAAAAAAAAAAAAAAAAAAAAAAAAAAAAAAAAAAAAAAAAAAAAAAAAAAAAAAAAAAAAAAAAAAAAAAAAAAAAAGAAAAAAGAAAAAAAAAAAGAAAAGAAAAGAATCAATCTTTCTTTCTGAGGAAAACTTCACTCCTTCTTCAATCTGTTTGCACTAAGAATTGGGAATGCTTTTTTCCATGTTTCCCTTTGTTCTTATAGCTTGAAAACCACACTTCCAAGAAGTCCATTATGACACTGCTCATTGTGGTATGTATTTGGGGGGATCGTGGAAAAAGTCATGTCTTTCAAAAATCAGAAGTCCAAAGCCAGATGGAACAGTCCAAGGAAGAAATGCTATCTTAACCTCCGCCTTATAAAAGTATTCTAGTTTCATTCAGCTTTGTGATGACCTCAGCGTGAATGAACTCCATTGACAAGAATCTCATCAGGATCTTCTGACTAGGAGCTTCCTTGGGCTGCGTCAAGTAACGAGGAATTGTCTCGGGCTGCAGGTAAATTATGCAGCATTGTATGTGCATAAGAGTCCATTTTTTTGTGTGTTATACAGTTTAGAGAAATGAGAACAATATAAAACTAGTGGGAAATTTGACCTTGTTTTGTAAAACTAATATATCAATGTCTGGTTTGGTGGACATGGTCTCAGTTCTAGTTCTCAAGCAAATTTTTTTTGAGGGGGTACTGGGTGTTGAATACCCAGTTCAGGGCATGTGCGTGCTCTGCAAGTGCTGGACCACTGAGCTGCACCCCCAGTCCATTTTATTTCTTTACTTTTTTGAGACAGGGTCTCGCTAAATTACGCAGACTGCCTCTGGTCTCGAATTTCCTCCTGCCTCCACCTCCCAAGCTGCTGGGATTACAGGCGTGAGCCACCGCGCCTGGCACTCAAGCAAATTTTGATAGTCAACTTGCAGTATCTAGAACTGGGTTCAATTAGATTGTCAAAAATATTTTTAGCAATTGCCTTATTTTCCTTGCCAAGTTGCCAAAAACTCATGTAATCTTGGAGGCACACTTAAGTGGCTTCAAACAGCTTCCTATCACTTTAAATTTAACCCAATTATACCTAACTTGGGAGAAGGACCTGGCAACCCACTCCAAAAACTCAATCCACCATTGAAAACCCTATGAATAGCAGAAACATTGACAATAGTGTTTCGTCTGTTGTAAGTAGGGTCGCTGTGAGTCTGACACAGACTCCACGGCACCTAACAACAACAACAACAACAACAACAACAACAACAACAACATACCTGACTGGATGGGAGGTGATGGTACTAACATGACTCACTAACCAATTGTGACATGTTTACGCTATTTTAAGGTTAGAATTTGATACTGTGCCACCATCCTGGTACGTTGCAAAGAAGTATCACTTGTCGTTCTATAAACATGTGCGTTATCCCTTTGGAACTTTAAAACTGGAACTATGCATGGGGTCATAAAGACAATGCACACTGAAAACACATGATGTGGAAAGATTTTGCGGGGCCGCGTTACTCGCTGTCCTGAGCTGCCATGCAGCCCATACGCCGCAGGCCGCACCTGCCTCGTTCGAGTTTCCTCATTAGAGTTTCCTAGATGATTGAGTTTCCTTTCTATGCTGGGCAATCTAGTCACCAAGCTAGGAGCTCAGCTCTTTTAGGCACATGTGATAGGACACAGCCCTGCTCTTCTCTGTCCTAACTCAGTTTTAGCTAAGCTGCTCTCTGGATATTTGTTGTGTAGAATCAAGAGAAAAGGTTGAGAGGAGCAGACAGGCAGAAAGGGCTCAGGATCATGGAGGAAACCCAAGCCCTTGTTACGAGGTTTCAGCTGAAACTTTGTATCTGGTTTAAGAGCTGTCATGGTGGAGGGGAGACGGAATGCTGGGCTCAGCTGGAGAATTTGTGGGTGGAAGAGGCCCTAGAAGTGAGAAATGCTTCTGTGGGTATGAATGGTGCCCTTTTAGGGATTAGGAGCAGACTGTGGATTGCAATGCCTTTGTGATTACTTTTCGATGGGCTTCCTAATCTGTGACTCTTTGCAAAACGGAGCCACTCGGAGCTCTATGATGTGTTAGGGATACACAAGTTTAGCCTTGCTGGGCTTATGGCCAATAGCTCCTGGAAGGAGAATGTCAACTCTTCCACCTGAGTCCTGGCTAAGGAAGTAGAGGCTGGATCAAGAGTCACCTTCTGGAGCAAAGCCGTCCTCTACTCCAGCAAATAGCTAGCTTCTGGGTATCCGCACACCGACTCACGGATCCAGTATGGCAATTTGGCAGTTTACAAATTGGTCTGGTTTCCTTAGCTGCAAGGTTCTGTAGACTAAGACCCAAAATGTTTTACTGCTCTTTGGGGATTCAGCCCAGAGCTAAGACCACAGGGCTGGCACCTAAGAGGCACTCAGTAAATGTTTGCTGAGTGAACGAATGAGCTTATTTAAAACTTTCAAAGGCCTTAGCCAGGCTCATACCAAGGGGTACTGAGGTGCATGTAGGATGGAGCTGTCTGATAAACACACTGTTTTAGTAGTTCTGGGAGCTGATGTTAAGTTAGGAAATGAACATTCCCAAGAAATTGTGCTGGGCCCTTGTAGCTATCATTGATACCCTTGTAGGTATCATTCTTTTATTTTATTTATTTATTATTTTTTTGTGGTACTGGGGGTTGAATGCAGGGCCTGTGCTTGCATGTTCTGCAAGTGCTGGACCACTGAGCTGCACCCCCAGCCTTTTTTTTTTTTTTTTACTTTTTGAGACAGGGTCTCGTAAATTACGCAGACTGCCTCTGGTCTCGAACTTGCGAGCCTCCTGAACCACTGGGATTACAGGTGTGTGCTACCGCGCTCGGCTCTAGGTATCATTCTTATAAGTGATTCAGGGAAGGGAGAGACTGTGCTTGGGCAAGTTTGCCAATGGTATGTGTTGAGCTAGCCCCCAAACTTAAACTTGTCTTTAACTTCTGTCCTTCCCTAATGGCCCACACCCAAACCATAAGCAGATCCGTAGCCTGAACCCAATCATCTCGCTTCCCCATCCTGAATCCCAGCCACATCCTCTCCCCCTGGGCTGCTGCGATGCCCCCTGACGTGTCTCCTTGCTTCCACTCCATTCACCGGCCAGATCGAGGTCCTTCTGTCCTTGGCATCTGCCAGTGGCTCCCACTGTGCTCAGAGCCAAAGCCTTTCTCGCCTGACCTCAGCTGCTCTCCTCCACGCTCCGGCTCCGAGGACTCTCGCCTCCCTACGCTTCCTCCAAGGCATCAAGCTCACTCCTGTGGCTCTTGCCTTGAGGCTGTGCCCCAGATACTGAGGGGCTCTTTCCCAGTCATGCCTTCCCAGCCGCCACACTTAAAATGACAACAATTCTGCCTGCCCTGCCCTGGCCCCCTTCCTGTTTAATTCCTCTCCATAGCATTTTTCTCCAGCTGACCTATATTTTGCTTTGTTGATTGACTGATTGTCTGCCTGTCTCCCGGAGAACGAGGACCTTCGTGAGAGCCAAGATTTGGTTTGCTCTGTCCACTATTGTATCCTGGTGTCCAGAGCAGCGCCTGGCACACAGAAGCATCCCGTGGTTATCTGTGGGACCAACACTAACGCTGTCTCGGGTGGTGCATTCCTTGCACAGGGCACGTGGCTTGGTTTCTGCTGTTTGCTGGATCACGCTGAGAAGATTGCATGTACGTGTGAAGGGTCCGTGGCTTAATTGTTGAGGTTTAATGTTGACATCTTGCCTTTTTGCTTTCTTCAGGGGAGATCAAGGGGCCCTGGACGTGTGGGACGATGGAACAACAGGGAGGGGGGGTCGTCCTCAGGTCAACAATGGAAAGAAGGTGGAGGAGGTGATGTTTTGTGGGTGGACTTGGGGGTGTACAGGCCCCAGCCTCAAAGGAAAAGAGCCATTAGCTCAGAAGACACCTGTGGTTCCCAGGTCCAGGAAGGAGGAGCTTGGTCCGGGTTATGGAAGGCCCTGTCTGGGAAGAGAAATGTGAGGGATACCACAGAAGCCAGGCTGGGGAACCTGGGGCCTGGAATTGCCTTTATTTGGATATGTGTCCTCTGGATTAGGAGTTTATCTTTTTTTTTTTTTTTTTTTTTCAGTACTGGGAGTTGAACCTAGGTCCTCACAATTGCATGCTTTGCAAGTGCTGGACCACTGTGCTACACCCCCAGCCCATTTTTATTTATTTTTTTTACTTTTTGAGACAGGATCTCACTAAGTTACACAGACTGCCTTTGGTTTTGAACTTGCGATCCTCCTGCCTCTGCCTCCCGAGCTGCTGGGATTATAGGTAGGTATCACCATGCCCAGCTATTAGGAGTTTATCTTAACATTTCATTTCCTGAATTGGATGGGGCTGACCACTGGATTTATACTCTGTGCTTATAAATTTATTAACCTATATAGAGTTTTCATTTTTATAGACATTATTATTATTATTATTATTATTATTATTATTATTATTATTACTGCAGTACTAGGGGGCTGAACCTAGGGCCTCACAGACACTTTGCAAGTGTCCAGCCACTGAGCTGCACTCCCAGCCCCTTTCTTATTTATTTCCTTTAGACAGAGTCTCACTAGGTAGCACAGGGTGCCTCTGGTCTCCAACTTGAGATCCTCCTGCCTCTGCCTCCCAAGTTGCTGGCATTACAGGGGTGCACCATCTTGCCCAGCACATTATTACTACTTTTTTTTTTTTAATGAGACATGGTGAGATTGGGTTGTGACTAGACAGTAGTGTGATGAAGAGGGCTGTCTAGAGGCTTGGGTTTCCTCTGCCATGACCCCTGGAAGGGAAGCTACTGGCGCCAGAATGTGGAGTCAGCACAGAGAGCTCTGGGCCCTTGGGAACCCGGCAGGGAGGAAACCCGATGTGCCTCTGGTGTCTTGTGGTTTTGCACAAAGCAAATCGCAGCTCCTCACCCACCTGCCCGCTGCTCCTAGTGCCCCAGGTCCTAGAGAGGCTCACTCAGGCGTGGAGTGGGGACTTAGATCCTGGGGGGGCGAGCCTACAGGCTTGTCATAGACAAGCGTGTGGCTGCGAGGTATTTCAGCCAGTGCTAGTGTGCATTAGAGCGGCCGTGTGGTTTGTGGGACTCTGTAAGAAACAAACCCAACGAAACAAATGGACAAGACCCCACAAAGCCACAGGAACAAACAAAAGTGGCCCCCAAACTTGAGCGTGGGCCGGTGTGAAAGGAAAATATGCTAGCCTATGTTTGGAGATAGGAGAAGGACCTGGCAACCCCCTCCCAAAAATCAATCTGCCATTGAAAACCCTATGCACAGCAGAGAAGAACTGACAATAGTGTTTCCCCTGTGGTACAGAGGGTCGCTATGAGTCGGATACCGACTCGACAGCACCTAACAATGTTTGGAGAAAGGTGGGCCCTGAATTTTGAATTTTAAGCCTGGACAAGCCCAAGGTCAGAGTAAATTGTATATATATACATTTTTTTTCTCTTTGAGACAACGTCTCACCATGTCACCCTGGCTGGTCTGGAACTCACTGTGTAGCCCAGGATGGCCTCGAGCTTGCTTGTGGCGGTCCTCTTGCTCTGCCTCCCAGTTTTTGGGATTATGGGTGTGAGCCCCCATCCCTGGCTGCTCTCCCCAGAAAGGGCAGGGGAGTGCCCGGCATGGCCAGGCAGACTTGGAGATGGTTATGAGGTCTGGGAGAGGGAGGAGAGCAGAAAGCAGCACTTACGACCTTCCCACATCCAAGCGCCTTAAAATAACCCTCAAGCGGTTGCTGTGGCTCCCATCTTCTAGATGAAGAAAACAAAGGCTAGATGGAGGCTGCTGACTCGTTTACGGCTTCTGAGTGCCTGGCTGGGATTCAGCCCGCAGCCCGCCTGCCTCTCTCTCCTTCCTTCCTTCCTTCCTTCCTTCCTTCCTTCCTTCCTTCCTTCTGCACACCCATCTCCAGGCGCACCACGGTAACCAAAGCAGAAACTTTCTGCCCTCTTGGAGTGGACAGCAGTCAAAATCACAGGCAAGAAAATGCTCACAGGTTGCGGCAGAGCGGTGGGGGGAGTTCAGAGGGGGCAGCAATGGAGAAGAAGCGAGAGGGTCGCTACAGAGACTGGAGGTAGAAGGAGCCTCCAGGAGGGAGGGGTGGCGATCAGTCAGGACCAGGACATAGGACCAGGGAGGGAAGGGCCCTCCAGGCTGAGGGGCTGAGGAAACCCCAGGAAGGCGGAGCGAGCCTGGAGGAGGGGAGAGCTAGTCTGCTTGAGCCTCTTCAGTCCAGCCCAGGAGGATGGGAGTGAGAAGAGGAAATCTATCTTTTTTGTGGGTACTGGGGGTTGAACCCAGGGTCTCACACTTGCATGCTCTGCAAGTGCTGGACCACTGAGCTGCACCCTCAGCCCTTTTTTTTTTTTTTTAACTTTTTGAGACAGGGTCTCGCTAAGTTACGCAGACTGCCTCTGGTCTTGAACTTGTGATCCTTCCGCCTCCGCCTCCTGAGCCTCTGGGATTACAGGCATGCACCACTGCGCCTGGCTTAGGAAATCTATCTTTACACCTGGTAGGACGCACACAGCCTTGGGAGTCAAGACTTATGGGGGCTGGAAATCCCAATGGCTTCCCCCCATGTGCAGGCCTGGGCCTGCCCAGGGCTTCCTAACCCATGGCTAAGCCCAAGGGGGAGGCTGGGAGAGGGCCTGGACCCAGTACAATCTCTGACCTGACCTGGCCAGGGCAGAGCTACATGGGTGCAGGGGACGCGGGCTCCCCATGCCGTCCTGATGTTGTTTCTCATAGAGGCGAAAGGAAGCCAGGGAAGGGTATTTCACAGTGGCCAGTTCCAATCTCCTACTTACAAGTGGGGGAAACTGAGGCTCAGAGAGTTCAAGTAACCAGCCCTCTATCACTCAGCTAGTAAGCATGTGCTGGGTCTCCCTGACTCCGCAACCCATGTTCCTTCTTGTGAACTTGGCTGAGTGGCAGCAGACTACCCGAATCAGGGAAGGAGTGGGACCTGGGGGAAGGAGGAGAAAGCGGGGGTGGCACGGTGAGGGGACAAAGGGGCAGGAAGAAGGCTGGTGTGCTGAGATGGGCTTTGCTTCAGGGATCAGAAAGACTGGGCCTCAAATGCCAGCTTGGGCCAACTGCTAGAGCCCTGCAGCATACAGAAGCCCCTGACCACCGCACGCCCGTGCTGTCCCTCCCGGCGGGCCCCCCGGGGGCCTCTCAGCTCTCTTGCTGCAGGCTGCCTGAGTAAGCATCCCCTAGAAGAGCCTGACTCATTTGTCTTGGCTTCCTGCCACCAGAGCTGCAGGGAGGACAGTGGCCCAGTGGCCTGGTACCTCCCAGGGTGGTCTGACTGCCCAGTGTGCTCCGGGAACACAGAGAGATGCTCCCACCTTGACTCCGATCCTGGTCCCTGCAGAAGCCACCTCGCCCTCCCCAGCCCAGCCCTGGCTGGTTCCCTCGCATAGAGTGGCATGCTTCTGTGTCACTGGGCCTCACTCAGCTGTGAGCTTCTGCAGGGCCGAGACCGCCTGAGTCATCTCCTGTCCCCAGGACTCACAACAGGGCTTGGCACAAGGCAGGGGCTGCTCAGCAACTATCTGTTGAATTCCCTTCCAAGTCCAACAGGACCCCACCCTTCCCAACGCGTGCCTGGGGACCTTCGTGGCTGAACGGTCCTGTGACCGTGGCTTCTCTCGACCGCAGCCTCCCTCAGATGCCACGCCCTCGGAGGCATCTGTCACCTTCCAGCATTGTTTTCCTGCCGATGCTTTCGACTGCTGGTTTGATTCCAGCCCATTCTCACTTTCTGTCTTGGAAAATCACAAGGAAGCGCCGCCACGCTGCTCCTGGAGCGCTTGCCAACGTGAGTCAAGCAGAATTGAGCACACAGCGCCGGGTTCCCACACAAACAAAGATGTTGCTACTTTCGGCGTGGTGGCCTCCTTCCTCCCGTCAGCCTGGGTCCCCTGCTTGCCCAGGGGAGAGGGGACAGCGAGTGTGACTGGCCAGCCCAGTCTGGGTGCCCAGTGCTTGCCCTCAAGATGCCCCAAGGGGGGTGAGCCCAGAGCTGGGTGCCCTGGGTTGGTGAATGAATATGGAGGTGAGGTGACCCAGTGGGAATCACTGAGACCCTTTCTGCATCTCAGACCCACCCAATTCCCTGCTCATCTAGGTTTTTTAATCCTGGTCCCCTTCTAGCTTCTTATTAACCATGTGTCTTGGAGGAAAAGACTTCCTCTCTCTGGCCTCAGTTTCCCCACGTGGCGAGTGGAGGTGATGTTGGCACAGGAGGATTAAATGAGGTGGAGTTGAAGTGCCTGGCACAGGGCGTGGTGCAGAGGGAGCGCTGGGTGACGGCTGACCCCAATGCGGGGACCCGTGTCCACGTGCCAATGCTCCGCCTCGTAATCAGCTACCTGGAGCTCAGCCCCTCCCAGTGCATGTCTTGAGCGCAGACTGGATTAGATCTCCTGATCCTCTCCACCTGGGTCAGGACATGGCGTGGGGGCAGAGGTCCGCAGGGGCTGGTGGGCCTCACTGGGCTCAATGTGGCTGTCTTGTCCCTCATGGAGGCTGGTGAGCCACGTGGAAGTGTGGGGTTCCCAAGGGCACGTCAGAGACCCAGACATCCCCCCGACTCTGCTGGCAAAGAGGGAGCGGGGTGGAGCTTCCCCCCCCCCCCCGTCACACCCGCCCCTTCTGAGGTGAATGCCGAGACACACATTGCCCAGCCTCTGTCAGGCCTGTGCCCTCATCTGTGGGTGGGGCTGATGGCTGCACCTCCTGGAGGGGTGTGGGCAGGGTCCAGAGTGGGCAGCCGGGGGCTGCAGGGGCCCAGGGGTGCAATTCTGTTCCCAAGAGCAACTGCCATGGTGAGCTCTCCTGTCCCCTGTTTCTGACCTCTTGTCTCAGGCCTGCCTGGTGAAAGGCCACGGCGTCCATGGCGGAAGGTTGAGTTTTTGTAACTAGCTCCACTGCACATTGCCAAATAAAAGGGACAGTCCCCGGACTGTCCCCAAGCTGTCGACGGACCTGGCCAAGAACTTGTCACAGGACAGAACCTTGGGGATTGAACCTCAGGGAGCAGATTCATGCGTCTCGGCCATGTTTGGGTCTTCACACCCTTGGGACCTCGGGCAAGTTCCGTAACTGCTCTAGGCCTTGGTTTCCTCAACTGGAGAGTGGGGCAACGATATTGTCCCGCAGGAGACTTTGTAAAGCTAGAGAATTAACCACAGCTTCCACTTCCTATGGACCCGATGCCATTCTCGCCACCCAGTGATGTGCTTACAGCTGTCACGGCCTCACTTGGCAGATGGGGAAGAGGAGGCATGGAGAGGCCAGTGACCCACGCATTCACCCATTCATTCACCCCATTTCCTTCCCTGGTCCCTGCTCCCATGCCATTTCCCATCCACCCATATGTGCCCAAATTGCACATATTCCCCCAAACTCGCCAGGCTCTGATCTTGTGTTTCCCCTCCCCCCCTCTGGAACGTGTCCCCTGGTTGCCGCCTGATGCGGTCCTGTGGGTCCTGTAAAGCTCAGGCACCTCCTCCTCTGGGAGGCCGGCCCTCCTGGGCACCATAGGTAGGTGCCCTTTAGCTTGGGAATGCCTGTCCCTGGCACGCTGTCCCCCCAGCAGTGACGTGCGGTTAGCTGACTGCACTTCTGTCTCCTGGGTACAGTGCTTGGCCCTTTGCAAAGACGCTCTCCTGTGGTTCGCCCCTCCCCACGGCGGCTCAATGTGGATGTCATTTTCTCCACCTCCTGGCTGAGGAGCCAGGAGTTGAACTCAGGTAAGTCCTGCCACAAGGCTTTCCTCGCTCCCCGGGGCCCCTGGGTGTGCCTCCCTTTTACTTGTCTCTCTTCCGGGACCTTAATACTTAGTTGTGTAACCCCAGAGCCCTGAGCCACGAGGGGAAGCTCACAAGAGTGGCCGAGCGAATCCTGGGCACTCGGGATGTGTTGCTAGAGTAATGATGGTTGACAAAGAGAACAGAAAAGAAAAAAGAAAGGAAAGGAAAAGAAAAGAAAAGAAACAAGGCGGAGCTCCCTCAGGCAGCCCAGGTCCCCATCCTCCTCTGTGGCTTAAGCCTCATTCTCCCTGGGAGCATTGGCCCTTAGAGAAGAGAGCCCTGGCTGAGTGCGTCCATGTGTGTCCAGTCCAGTGCCTGGCATGGAGGGCATGCATGCCCAGAACACACGGAGTGGGCATGGGGTGCCTTCCATCTGGGAGCTCGATAACTTAGACAGTTTTGCCCTTTGAGAGCTCAGACTACTTCCGGGCTCCCGAGTCAAATGCGCTTTGATTCATGCTCAGGGGTACCTAGAGGAAAGCACCATCCCTACCCCCTAAACTCGGGGAAGCTGGATTTCTGATGACGACTGTGTGCCAAAGAGTGAAATGAAATGACAAAGCAATATTGAAGTGGAGGCGCTCAGAGCGCCCCTCTTCTCCGGCAGCCGGAGCTCTTCCTTTTTAGAGCAAACCCTGTAATATTAATAAATGGTTGAGAGAAGGATGGCAAAACGACTCTTTCCCTTTGACATGGCCAAGATCACAGGGACCAGAGAGACCTTTAATCTTGATTCATGTGCCGCGAGGGGGCCTCCCCCCCAAGCTGTGGGAGGCAGACATCCAAAGAGCTTGAATCGCTCCCAGTCCTCAGCGTCCCCGGGCGCCTCAGATGACTGCCTGCTACTGTTGAGAGTCGAGCAGGACCGCGTCATGGGGACCCGCTGTGTCCTGGGCAAGAACAAGGCAGCCCTAACCCGGCTCCCATCTGTGGGGGGCTGGAAGACAGAGAAATTCAGGACACAGGCTTTGGTCACATGGGCCCGTTTCTAACCAAGGGCACCGATGCCCTGAAGAGGCTCAGAAGGAACCAGGCTGCCGGTGGCAGGGACAGACACAGAGCATGCCTATGAGGGTCACACCTGAGTTCATTAAGGAGCGCAGCCAATAACCAGCCCCCCGTTTCCATGAGCCGCAGTTCTCTTCCACCCCACCTGGCTCACTGCTCCTCTCCCCCTCTCCTCCCTCAGCCTGGGCCCTGCATGGGGGTGGCCAGGAAGATCTGGAACTGGAGGTCACTCAGACCTCATTCCCCTGACTTAGCATGTGATGAAGTGTGAGGCAGGTTCAGGAGGGGCGCCAGCATTGGGAAGTTTTATAGTAAGGATAGAAGAGCCAAGGAAACTCAGGGTCACACACATACACACATACAGGACAGAGGCTGAGAAATGGAGATGCGCTCTTTAACACAAATTCATCCATTCACTCATTGAAAAATGCTTATTTAGCACCTACTAGGTGCTTCTGCAGCCATGGCACTGTGGTGTCTGATCCTGTCAGATCTCGGGGGCTAAGCAGGGTCAGGCCTGGTTAGTACTTGGATGGGAGACCACCTGGGAACACCAGATCCTGTAGGCTTGGGAGAAGGACCCGGCAACCCCCTCCCAAAATTCAATCTGCCATTGAAAACCCTATGAATAGCAGAGAAGGACTGACGATAGTGATTCGGCTGTTGCACGTAGGGTTGCTATGAGTCAGATACTGATTCCACAGCACCTAACAACAACAGGTGCTTCTCTGGATGCCAGGCCCATCCTGGGCTGCAACAGAAGGCAATGGAATTACGGTGTGAGGGACTCAAACTCCTGGGCGAGGGATCTCAATCTCAAGGATGTCAGTCCATACAGGACCCTTTTCCCTGGGGTGGGCCTGGGATCTGAACTTTGATTTGAGGTTGGCTAGCCTACTCACGCCTGCAGCTGTAGCCCTGTGGCATCCGATCCTGTCAGATCTCGGAAGCTAAGCAGAGTCGGGCCTGTTTAGTACCTGGATGGGAGACCGCCTGGGAACACCAGAAGCTGTAGGCTTGGGAGAAGGACCTGGCAACCCCCTCCCAAAAATCAATCTGCCATTGAAAACCCTATGCACAGCAGAGAAGCACTGACAATGGTGTTTCCCGTTGTACAGAGGGTCGCTATGAGTCGGATACTGACTCGACGGCACCTAACAACAACAACCACATCCTACTCACTGATCACAGCTGACCCACAAACCCGAGCTTGGAGGGACAGGGCAACAGGGAAGGAAGAACCAGCTGCAGCCGGCTCAAGGAAGGCATCACCTAATTCAATGACGTTTGCTAGACCGCAGCGTAATGAAGGGAGTTCTCTCTTCTCTCGGCTCCTGAGGTTGACGGGGCAAGAAAGGAAAAGTAAGATAGGAATTTCCAGAGGGAAAAGCATATGTTTTAGGCTGAAATGTAAAGAGAATAGACCCAGAAGAAATTGGCTCCTGATGAAGGGAGTTGGGTCCTCTGGGAGGTGGGGCTCTGAGAAGGCAAAGCAGGCACCCAGGAGTTGGGGAGGGCGAAAGGTCCTGCCAGGAGGACACAGGGACAGCGAGAGGCCGATGGGAAGAGATTCACTGAGGGAAAGAGGCGTGGCTAAAGCAGGGGTTGGGGCACTTGGGAGGGTCACTGGATTTGTTTTCAATGACTCCTCCCTCTTCACTGGATTTGTTTCAATGCCTCCTCCTCCCTGGTTTCTCCTCACTGGGGCCTACCCTTCATGTGCAGCCAGAGAGGTTTTTCTAGCACAGTACAGCCTGTTGCTTAGCATGTGGGCTCTGGGGCCAACCTGCTGGGTTTGAAGCCTGGTTTTCCCCTTCCTACGCTGTGTGACCCAGGGCAGGTTACTAACCCACTCTGAATGCCTGTTTCCTCATTTTTAAGTGAGGAATGAATTCACATCAGACTCACAGGCTTGTCATGGGGACTGATGAACCAGCGTGCACAAAGAACTCATACAGAGCACAGCACATAGTACATGCTCAATTAATGGAAACTGTTGTCTCCATTGATTGATTGCTTGCAGTGCTGGGGATCAAACCCAGGGCCTCAAGAATGTGCAATGAGCATATACCTCTGAGCTACATCCCCAGCCTGTCATGCTTTAAATCTGCTCATGTCTTTCCATGTTTTAAAAATCCAAATGAGTACAAACCAAAAACTCCAAACTGAAACCGACAACGACAACAAAAACTCAATTCAAATGTATCGAAGGACTCAGTCCCACTTTTCCTTAAACACGAATAGGAATCGCCATCGAACACATGAAAAGATGCTCAGTATCACTAATCATTGGGGAAAGGCCAGTCAAAACCACAGGGAGACGCCACCTCTTACCTGTGAGGATGGCAATGTGAAGAAAACAGCAGCAAGTGCTGTCAAGGAGGTGGAGGCATGGGAACCCTGTGCGCTGCTGGTGGCACGTGAAATGGTGCGGCTGCTGCGTAAAGCAGGATGGGAGGCTTTCAGGAAATGAGTAGAATCCCTGAATGATCCAGTGATTTCACTTCTGGGTACGTAGCCCAAAGACTCTAAAGGGTCTTGGATATTTATACACCTTGGTTCACAGCAGCGTTATTCATAGTAGCTAAAGCCCCCAGATAGCCCGTGTTCCTCAGTAGTATACGCAGCATATCCCTAAATGGAATATTATTTAGTGTTGAAAAGGAAGGAAACTCTGTCACATACTACAGCATGAATGAGCCCTGAGGACATGATGCTGCACAAAATAAGCTGGATGACCTTGGCGCATGCCTGGAATCCCAGCGACTTGGGAGGTGGAGGCAAGAGGATCATGAGTTCAAGGCCAGAGGCAGCCTGTGTTACTCAGAGAGACCTTGTCTCAAGATAAAAAATTAAAAATGGGCTTGGGGTGCAGCCCAGTGGTAGAGCACTTGCCTGGCATGCTTGAAGCCCTGGGTTCAACCCATAGTACTGAAAAAACAAACAAAAAATGAAAGCAAGCAAGCCAAATTTAAAGAGATAACTACTCTATGTTTCCATTTACCTGAGATCTCTAGAATAGCCAAATTCATAGAGACAGAAAGTAAGAGGGGGGTCGCGAGGGGCTGAGGGCAGGAAGGAATGGGGAGTTATTGGTTGACGGGCCCTGAGTTTTAGTTTTTCAACATGAAAAGAGACCTGGGGATGGATGGCGGTGGTGGTTGCGCGTGAATGTATCTAATGCCATGACTAGGGCTTAAAGCTGGTTGCGATGGTAAGTTTTGTTATGTGTATTTACCACTGTAAAAAATTGGGCAGCACCCTCCCTCCACCCCCAAAATCCCAAGTGGAAGCTCCTTGCTGTCCTCAGAGGAAACCCCGATTCCCATCCTCCTTCCATCTCTGTGCTTCCGACCGACTGAGGGTCCCTCGGGCTCTGGCCCCGGGGTCTGCCTCACTCCTCCCTCTGCAGGCCACCCTCCCTCCCCAGGCCTAGTTATGGAGCTGAACCGGACCCAAGACTCAGCTCCCACCTTGGAGAGAACTTTTCGAGCTCCTCGATGCCTCCCCAATTCTCCGCTTCCTCCTTTGTGCTACCATGGAGCCCCTCACTGGATTTAGGTCCCATGTCTGTGTCACTTGCCATCTGAGCAGCTTACGTGACTGGACAGTGAAGGCCCTTGACTTGTCCTTTGTGACCCCCACCCCAGGCCGGCCAGTGCTTAGCACCGTGGCTCAGTCAGTGGCTGCCAAACTGATCTGGCCTCAAAGAGAAAAAGAGAGAATGTTAGCCGGGTGTATTGGCACGCGCCTGAAGTCCCAGCTGCTCGGGAGGCTGAGGCTGGAGGATCGCTTGAGCCCAGGAGTTCGAGACCAGCCTGGGCAATGGAGCAAGATCCTGCCTCCTAAAATAAATAAATGAATTGATAAATAAAAACAAAGCAAAAACAGAACACACCCGTCTGAAGGGCACTCAGGACTGTTGTGATAAAGCAAGCTGAAGTGTAGATGACAAAGCCATGCGGAAGCCTGGTGGCTGTTAATCTCCCTGGTGAAAGTCCTCGGTTGGAGCCAGGGAGGGGGCTCCATTCTTCCATTCTGCCGTCTCCTGGCCTCGGGAGCAGGAGGGATAAAGCAAGGGCTCGTGTTTCTCCTTCGAGAAATTAGGTCACTGGGTGTCGTTAAGTGTGCCTTACAGAGCTATGCTAATCAGTTCTCTTCTGGCCTAAATATCTGGTAATTATCTTGGTTTCTTGCTTTGCTAGACTTGGCTTCTTAAAACAGTTCATCTACGCTGTTACTTCTGGGCTCCAGCTCTTCCAGGATCATATTAACCACCATCAAATAGCTCAGCTGCCTCGCCCTTGTTTCACGCAGCGCTGTTCTGATCCCTTTACCCACGTGGGCTCCTCAGATCTCGCCACGTCTCAGAGGCAGGTCATACTATAGCCCCTGTTCAGAGGGGCGGGCATGAGGCTCAGCACTTCTGGGGTTCTCAGCCCCTCTCCCTGCTCGCCCTGTCCCTCACACCCAACTCACGGTCCTGTCTAGATCAGGCTCTGCATGAGAATTCCCGGGACCGGCTAGAGCTCCTCAGGGGCCCAGGGGCCCTGCCTCCTCCTGTGGACTCACCCACGTGTAGTAGGCAGGGTTCTCCAGAGAAACAGAACCACTGGGAAATGTTGTTGTTGTTGTTAGGTGCCATCGAGTCGGTATCCAACTCATAGTGACCCTCTGTACAACAGGGGAAACACTATTGTCAGTGCTTCTCTGCTGTTCATAGGGTTTTCAATGGCAGATTGATTTTTGGGAGGGGGTTGCCAGGTCTTTCTCCCAAGCCTACAGCACCTGGTGTTCCCAGGTGGTCTCCCATCCAGGTACTAACCAGGCCTGACCTTGCTTAGCTTCCGAGATCTGATGGGATCGGACACCATAGTGGTACAACCGCAGGCTAGTGGGAAATAGAGAGAGAGAAATAAAAGGAGATTTGTTATGGGAATGGGCTTGCGGGGTTATGTGGGCTGAAGCCTCCAGATCTGCCAATCTTTCATTGGCAAGCTGGAGAACCAGGAAAGCCAGTGGTACATATCAGTCTTAGTTCCAAGCCATGAGGACTAGGGGAGCGGATCATGTAAGTCTTGATCTGAGATTGAAGACCTAAGTACCATCAGCGCCCTTGTCCAGGACAGGAGAAGATGGATGTCCCACCCCATCCAGGAGAGAGAGGGAACAGATTCTCCCTTCTATTGCCTTTTGGGTTTCTCTGGCTCCTCAGGGGGTTGAGTGGTGCCCACCTGCACTGGTGAGGGCAGATCCTCCTTACTCAGTCTGCTGATTCCAATGCTAATCCGGAAACACCCTCAGAGACACCCACAAGAAAAAATGTTTCCCCAGCTATGTGGGCAGCCTTTAGCTCAGTCAAGTGGACATGTAAAATTAACCACCACACTGCCCCTGAATGCCTGCCTGCCTCGGGTCTGTATCACTGCCTCCTACCCCAGGAAGGCATGACTTGAGTCTAGACTCTGCAAGAATGTTCTCTCTGGATGTATGTTGCACTCGGAGCCCCAAACACCTGCTTTAATGGCTTCCCAGTGGCTGTGTATGCACAGATGAGCTTGCGCACGCACATGTGTACGTGCGTGCGTGTGTGTGCGTGCGTGCGTGTGTACGTGTGTGCGTGTGTGTGTCCATACTCATGAGACTGCTTTCTTTCCATATTTAGATTATAAACTATTTGAATACAGTGGTCAAGTGTCTTTCTCTCCTGTCTCTCTTTTTCTCTGTCTCTCAGCTTCTACAGAACATTGATCTAGCTGCAAGTTTCTCCTGACAAACGCAATTCATTCAGAACACTGACAGCAAGCTTTTATTAAACATCCACTGGGCACCAGATTCTGTGGCCAGAACTGGCTGCTGGGCTGGTTGCTGATTGATTGTTGATGGAAGGGCAACGTGCAAAACAACTAGGGAAAAGCCAGTAGATCAGGGCAGCTCCATCTTTTTGTTGTTGTGATGGTGCTAGTGATGGAACCCTGCACATTGTGCATGCCAGGCAAGCACTCTACCACTGAGCTACAGCCCAGCCCTGGTCTAGCATTTGAAACCCAAAGTGCCACATCCCCAAATTATTATGTCAATTACAAATAAAATTGAATATAAAATACCATGTAAGTATAGATTACAGCTTACTATCTTCTGAATAATTGTTTTTTTGAGGGGGATGCTATATTTAAGTAATTACCTTTATAATGATAATCTTGCTGGGCTGTTATGAAAATAATGGTTATCGTTGTTGTTCAGTGCCCTCGAATTGGTGTCTGACTCATAGCAACCCTATGTACAACAGAGGAAACACTATTATTGTGCTTCTCTGCTGCTCATAGGGTTTTCAATGGCTGATTGCTTTGGGGGAGTGGGTTGCCGGGTCCTTCTCCCAAATGATTATCATTAGTAACCAAATAATAGAGCTTTCATCCCAGGCTTTGCCTGCAATTTGTTTAATGCCCAGAACACCCTCTCGGGGCAGCTGCGCAATACCTGTTTCTCCAAAGGGGAAATGGATAAACTCTTAAACGCAGAGTATTTAAGTCATTTTAAGTCATTTTCCCAAAGGGCAGGGCAGTCAGAATTGCAGGCGTGATCTATGTCTGTGTTCCTCACTCAACTCGTTTCTGTCTCTGTATTTCTGAAGTTCTAAAATTATATATAGAGAGAGGTGTTTTGACCTTGTGGTAATACATTTTCTGAAAGGTCAGAAATAAATAAGTAAAAATTAATCTGACAATCTCTGAGCAGGCTGAAAAAAATACCACTCTGCGTTCCCCTTGGATTTGACCCCTATAATTGTTCCCCTCATTGACAGCTGATTGGTTTAAATAATTCATACCCTTTCTTGAGGCCTATTGCTTCCAATTGGCATTTGCTCGATGAGGGCTGCGACTGATGGGTGATTACAGGCTGAACCGTTCCACTGTGCAGCAGACACAGGCTCAACCTGTCTGTCACCCCCGCCCCCACTTCCCTGTGTCTTCAGGCAAGTGGGTGAGGATTGCATTTTTCCATAAAGCACCGAATCATCGGAGGCCGACTTTTGGGGTGCTTGCAACCTCTGTGCATGTCCAGCTTTTCTGTTGACCAAGGGGACAGGGCTGGTGTCCTGGAGGCTCCTGAGGTCTAAGTCCCAGGCCTGGCCTGAGCTGCACGCTCTAAGAGTCTTCAAGGAGCCATCACTTCCTCCATCTCTAATGGCGGGGCGTCCATCACCTTCACAGGCCCATGGAGAGCCCTGATTGTCTGCTGTCAAAGGGAAGCCCTAGGTTCTCCCAGATCCTCTCCTAGTGGGAAAAGTGGCTAGTCCTTTCGAAGAGGAAAAGACGTGGATCCCTAGGCTACATGGTTGGGGTGGGCGCCAGGATGTGTGGGCCACTTCGACAAAAGGCGTGAAAGACGGGATATGGAAGGGAGTATTGGGAGCAGGGAAACGGAGCACATTCCCTGGCAGGGTAAAGCCATTCCTTGGACCCAGGGCCAGAGCGTGAGTGAACCCGAGCTTGCAGGACTGCAGGAAAGGCCAGTGGAGGCAGCAGGCCGGCTGCCTTTGGAATAGGGATGGAGGGAAGGCAGGGAGCAGTAGAGACTGAGAAGCTATGGGCACCGGGGTATCCTCCACCGGGCTGGCTGCAGGAGGGCTTTTGCAGAGAGCAGTGACGTGAATGAGCTGGGTCTTGGGATGTTAGATTCCTTCCCCGCTACTCGTTGGGGGCACCTAGAACCTAGGGGTAATTTCAGGTCTCAGTTCACACAGTCAGTCCTCTTCCTCCAGGCCCCCGTGGCATCCCCATTATCACACAATATGGGATTCCCTTTCAGGTATGAGCTCACAGTGACACTGAAGCTCAGCCTTCACTTTCCCTGGACGGCAGCTCATTTGTGCACATTGAAGTTTTTCTTTTTCTCTTTTCTTTTCTTTTCTTTCTTTCTTTCTTTTTTTTTGTGGTACTGGGGGTTGACCCCAGGGTCTTGCACTTGCATGCTTTGCAAGTGTGGGACCACTGAGCTGCACCCCCAGCCCAGTTTTTTTTTTTTTTTTCTTTTTTGAGACAGAGTCTCACTAAATTATGCAGACTGCCTCTGGTCTCGAACTTGCGATTCTCCTGCCTCCACCTCCTGAGCCGCTGGGATTATAGGCATGCACCACCATACCTGGTTTTGCACATTGAAGTTTAAGAAGCGAACCTGATGGCTGGCAACTTTATGGGCTGTGGATGGTGTCTAGCATGCTGACTGCTTTTATCCCTAAGTACAGGGCTGGACACGTGGTGGGATTTTCACAGATGTGTGTTGGAGCGAATTAATGAATCTCCAAGAAAACAGAGACAATAAGGGGAGAGGGGAATAGATTGAGTCCCGAGAAAGCAAAATCCATTTGAGTAGGGAGCCAGGATTAGAAGAGGGAAAATACTAGAAATCGAATTCTCTGATCTCTAAGAACGTCAGAACTATCGGTAAAAGCTTTCTGTGGACAGTAGCCTGCCTTCGAGGAAGCATCTCCCTGAGCAGGCGCATTGATTTCCTTTATGAGTTCTTAAATGCTATGGAAGTGAGGTCTCCCTGGAGAGGAGCCATGGGCACCACTGTGGGCGATGGGAGGCAGGGGAGAGCGGCCAAGGAGAGGCTGTGTGTGTGGCGGGGGAGAGGGCAAAGGAGAGCCGCCATCCTCTCACTGACATCACTGTTGCTGAATGACCTGGAGGAAGGCGACTACAGGGCAGGAGGTAGGGCTTCGGCCCTCCAAAGAGGTTCCAACCTGGATCCAAAGCCCTCTGCTGCTTAGAGCGCTTTATAGCTCGCAAAGCGATCTGCTTGTCACTTCGGGAAAGTGAAAGCGCTCAGGCAGGTGGGAGAGCTGTCAGCGGCGCTGGGAGGAGGGCAGTGCCTTAAGTGATGGTGGCAGAGTGATCTGGTCACAAGGCCCCATGAGACTCTCTTGCTATAGGACATGATCACTCGTGGGCATGGGCCTGGGGCAGCTCAGCTGGCAGCCGTGGCTCCCCCATGATCAAATAAGACCCAGGCGTAGGGGTGACCATGCTTGGCCAAGTTAGCTCCTACCTCATGGCTGAGCCCTGCAGGCTGACATTGGTCCTGGCTGACGGGATCATGTGGGGACCTCAGATCCCGACTGCCAGCTTGCTTTATGGCCTCTGAGCTGGGGTGGGAGGAGGGCTGGCCACTGGAGAAGCAACTTCACCTCTCCCTACTCTTCCTTCTCAGTCCAGACTGGGGACAAACTCAGTTAAATCTTAAACCACACCTGTGATAGGGATTTTTTTAAAACACCCATTTTACAGATGAGGAAACTGGGGCCCAATGCTGCCTCCTGCAAAAGCTGGATTGAACACGGTCGGCCTGAGTCCTGGGACCATGTTCTTATCCACTTTCCTACGTGGCAGGGTACAAGGAGGCAGGAGCTCAGCATGAGCACTGAGTCACGCCTAAATCCCAGCTCTACACTCATGTGTGGCCTTGACCACGTGACCTAATCTCCACTAGCCTGTTTCCTTGTCTGTGAAATAAGTCTGATTGTAGTTCCTGCCTCAAAGGATAGTTGGGAGGATCGAAGCAAAGTAATTCGAGTAAGTCTTTAGGACAATGTCTGGCATCTAGGAAGTGCTCAATCAATGCTGGCTCTTATTATTGGCAGGCTTGGCAAGAGGATCAGGTAAGGTAATTTATGAGGTGGGGGATCAATTGAAAAATATCAGCTCTCTCTCTCTCCTCTCCTGAACCAACAGGTAGCCTCTGATTAGTTTTTAAAGCCAAGGATGCCAGGCACAATGGCATACACAGGTTATCCCAGCAAGCTTGGAGGCGGAGGCAGGAGAATTGTGAGTTGGAGGCCAGAGGCAGCCTGTGTAACTTAGTGAGACTTTGTCTCAAGAAAAAGTAAAAATAAAAAAAGGTCTGGGGGTGCAGCTCAGTGGCACAGCACTTACAAAGTATGTTCGAGGCCCTGGGTTCAACCCCAAATACTATAAGAAAGGAGGAGGAGGAGGGGAGGAGGAGGAAGAGGAGGGGAGGAGAAGAAGAAGATGGAGGAGGAGGAGAAGGAGGAAGAGGAGGCAGAGGCAAATGGGGACTGAATTCCATCGTATGATACACATTGTTGGGCGCCATCGAGTTGTGTCCAACTCGCAGCGACTCTCATAGGGTTTTCAATGGCTGATTGTTTTGGGATTGTTTTGAGAGTGGACTGCCACATCCTTCTCCCATATGACACACAGTCCTCCTTATTATGCTGATTTTTTTTCAAAGACCTGGAAGTCCTTCTAAGATGTCATGTTTTGTTGTATGGATAATGGTCCTAGGAATCATGTCCCATGAAGCACCTCGGGCCCTGCTGGGTTGGGCTCCATTTCCACTGTCACCCGTCCAGCTGAGAGCCTGGCTTGCCAGAGCAGTGTCCGGGCTCTGAAGGGCCCAGCTCACTGCTCCCAACACCATGCCTTGCCCCGCCTCCATCCTGTCCCCTTGATATTGGCACTTGTGCTCCTGCCCCTTTTCATTTTCCATAGGCAGACATTTGACAGAGACAAGGGAGAGGAAAACGCTGGCTGGCCTTGGTATCCAATTTCCGCCACCCACAGCAGTGCCAATTCACAACAGCTGGAGGAGAGCAGTGGCCCAGTGCTTCCGTGGACCACCAGGGCGGCGGGCACTGCTGCATCCTCCGGCTGACCCTGGGAGCTGGGCGCATGGCCACCGCACTCAGGCAAAGGTTTGCGGACCTGGGGCGGGTAAGTCATGCTGCTAACTGGCCACACCCGCAAACTCAATGTGTGATGAGCAAACTCAACGTGGGGTCCCACCCCACCCCTCTAGGCGTGGGCTCCCCTCACTCTCTCCTGGGAGGGCCAGCCACAGGACATTTGCTGTCCTGACACGACTTTTCGGAGACAAATGTTCCTGCCTTTCCTATAATTGACACCACACACTTTTGACTTTCCCTTACTTACTACTCCTATTATTTAATTTTTTGCCAGTCCTGGGGGTTAAAGCCTGCAGCCGCAGCCCTGTGGCATCAGATCCCGTCAGATCTCAGAAGCGAAGCAGGGTTGGGCCTGGTTAGTACTTGAATGGGAGACTGCCTGGGAATACCAGGTGCTGTAGGCTTGGGAGAAGGGCCCAGCAACCCACTCCCAAAAATCAATCCACCATCGAAAACCCTATGAATAGCAGAGAAGCACCGACAATAGTGTTTCGTCTGTTGTACGTAGGGTCACTATGCGTCGGATACTGACTCGACAGCACCTAACAACACCAACAAGGGGTTTCAACTCAGGGTCTCACACATGCTAGGTAAGTGCTCTGCCACCGAGCTGGACCCCCAGCCCTTTTCCCATTTTTTAATTTTGAGACAAGGTCTAAGTTATGCCGCAGGCTGCCTCTGGCCTTGAACTCACGATCCTCCTGCCTCAGCTTCCCAAGTTGCGGGGATTTCAGGTGTGTGCTATGGTGCCCAGCGCTTGTTGCCACGATTGACCTGAATGTTAGAGGCGGCAGAACAGCCTTCTCTGGTTAGGACCAACACCTGCTCTTTAGAAGAGTACTATTTACCACCTGTAACTCATACAGATTGCTATGGTTTGGGGCATTCCTTCTTGGCATCTGGCGGGTATCTCAAGGGAGGATCTCATTTAAAAGGCGACATCACTCATTTTGTAAATGAGAAAGGCAAGGCTCAGAGAGCTTAAGCTGCTGGCCCAAGGTTAACAGCTCACTCCTACTTTAACTCCTTCCTAGAACTACCCTGGAAGCACAGGCCTTTGAGCACTGATCAACACCAACTGCCTTCCTTAGGCGGCTGCAATTGGGGTTTGACCTGCAGTGGCTTGCTGTTTAGATCGGCACTTTATCTGTTCCTTCTCACTTATAGGGGAGGACATGGAGGCTCAGAGAGGTTAAGAGCCTTGGCCAAGGTCACAACACTTAGAATTAGAAGGCACAGAAAGCTTCTAGCCCAGATTCTCTGCCTCCACATCCGGTGCCGTTTCCTCTACCCCATACTGCCTGGGAACACCTGCCGGCCCCACCTCAGCGAGTGCCCTGGAAAAATGGCAGGGACCTAATTTCCCTGAGCTGCCTCATGGAGCTGTCTCTCTTTCTGCTGCTTCTAATATAAAGCGTATGAGGAAGTGTGTGTGCGTTAAAAATCTTTTGTCAGCACCAAATTCATCTGAGATTGCGGTAGGAATAATACTTCAGCGTCCTCCTTCCTCCCTTTGGTTCCAACAATCTCATAGTGTCAAGCAGCCTCCGCTTCGGAGGAAAAATAATAATGAATGACTCAAAATAACTCCGCGGAAGAAAATGAAGGTTTGATTTGAATCACAGAGGGAGCGACTCCCTTTTAACCCCCTCTCTGTCTGCGTTTGCTGGAGGAGGCTCTCTGAGTCGGCAAGAGCCTTCTGCATCCAAAGATTGCAAGGCAAGAAACACTGGAGCCAAATTGTTTGATCTGAAAGCATACTTATCCAGCAGCTCTTCCTGTATTCTATAACGCCACCAAACACCGTCTAAAGAAGAGCACGCGTTGATGTTTCTATGGCTCCCTTTTCTCCAACGGGTCTTACACATTCTCTGGTCCAGAGGAAATGGGATGGCTTTCCTACCCTTGTACTGCTGAAATGTGCCTCTTCTTCTGGGGTGGGTCGGGGTGGTCCATACACGACAGAAATCTGTGACAAGCTGATCTCATTCATCACTGGGATTCATGTCAACGGAAGCCCAAATGCAGATTTAATCAATGTGGCCTTATCTGATCAGACTCATTATACCTCCCTATGTAGGTCCTTGACAGGCTGGGATTTAGCTCAGTGGGTAGAGCGCTGCGCTGCAGTCTCTGAGGCCCCGAGTTCAATTCCCAGCACCGCAAAAATGGGAGAAGGACCTGGCAATCCACTCCCAAGGAAATCCCAAAGCACTCAGCCATTGAAAACCCTATGAGGGTCTCTATGAGTCGGATCTCGACTCGACGGCACCTAACAACAACAACAACATGTAGGTCCTTGGGCTGGGATTTAGATCAGTTGGTAGAGCGCTGCTCTGCAGTCTCTGAGGTCCCGAGTTCAATTCCCAGCACCACAAAAAATGGGAGAAGGGCCTGGCAATCCACTCCCAAGGCAATCCCCAGTCAGCCACTGAAAACCCTATGAAGGTCAACTATGAGTTGGACACGACTCCATGGTACCTAACAACAACATGTAGGTCCTTGGAGGAGATGGCAGGTTGTGAATACATCCACCAAGATCCTACTCAACTCACGCGGGCATCAACAGAGCTGAAACTGCCAGAGAAATATATACGGGCATGTTCTGGCCCTGCGGTGCTGCCGTTCAATCGTAATAAAGTTCTATAGATTTCACAAATTTCTCTGTGGAGCGTCACAGCAGACAGAGTTGTGAATTGCACGTTCTGTTTCTGCTCTGAGAACAGTGCTGTTCAGCCAAGTAGCCAATAGGAGCTGGGCTGATTAACAAAAGTACCTTCCTTTGAAGTGTCATTTTGAGGATTGCTATCGTCTGCCTGCTTCGTGACTGCACGGATCTGAGCGAAGCCCGTTTGGAAGTCGCTAAGAGGGATTTATCACTCAGCTTTTATTTTTGAAATGCATTTGGAGGCTCTGTGTCATGCAGTGATGCCCCGTGGTTGGAGAGGAGAGAGACTGGTGTTGAACGTGTTGGTAGCTGGGTCTACCGAGAGGGCAGCTGTGCCCTGGCCCAGTGTCCTATGTAGAATGAGAGCAGGTGAACTTACGGAATCGTTACCTCCCCAAATGCCGGTGTGGCTTGGCCTGCAGAGATGCAGAATGAATGATACTCTGTCTGGGCTGAGATCGGGGCCACACAATTTGCGGTAGGAGTGGGGAAGCCTAGTTTAAGTCTCCCACGACACGAGGGGAGCCAGCAAGCCAATGGGGTTGGGCGGAAGTGACCAGAACCCGGCGCTCCATTCTCCACCCCGTGTGGATCAAAGCTGCTTCCTCCTTCCCCTTCCGCTCTGCTGGGAGGGAACCAGCCCATTCTCAATATCACCTTCTCCTACCCTCTTTCCACACACATTCACATTTGACCCACTTCCCCCTTCTATCCAAAGACTCGACCCAATTCTCAAGCCTTCTCCCCCACAGTTCTGACCCAATTCTCTCCTCATTTCCACAAAGACATGACCCAATTTGCCTCCATCCTTCCCCCTGCACATGCCATAACATTCCCCCTGCACCTCCCACACTACAGGCCTGACCTCGTTTCCACCCCCAGGCTCCGAGTCCCACCTGTTCCTCCTTGTTTCCCCACAATGGACTGGCACCAAAACGGTTCCCTCAGCCCCATGGCCACCCCACCCGGCGCTTCTCCAGCCACACAAAAGACGCAGCCTCTCCTCTCCCAGGTTCATTCCCAGAGGTTTCATCTGACTCCCCTCCATCTCCAACCCCAATTCGATCATCGATCATCGATCTCTCCACCCAGCCTCTTCTCAAGGATGTGCGGCCGCCTAGGTCACTGCTAGAACGTCAAGGCCTCCGACGCAGCCAACATTGCCAATTAGTGCGCAGCCCAGCCCGGCGCAGGCAATTACTGCGGCACCTGCCGTGTCCAGAGGAAGTGGCCCAGCTGCCCACGCCTCAATCTGATATTCCCTTCTTAGGTTATTTTTAAAGAGATCATGTTGTTGGGAGCCTATCTGTCAGCATTTTGGATTTTAGTTTTTAGAAAGATGATTTGTGATTCGTTTTGGGGACAGGCAGCCGCCTGACAGTCAGGGGCCAAAGTCCTTTACGTGGAAAGATGACGAGGCGCAGGTGCCCCCACCGCCAAGTGCCCCCGTGTCATGTCAGTAGGACTCTTTAAGAGGTTACTGGAGATCGCTCTCCATGGACTCTTCATTCTTGGCTGCTGCCTAATTAAAAAGTAAATACGTTTCAATTATCACAAATGATTTTTATTTATCTAGCAGGAACAACACTATCATCATTTATGCACTTTATAAAAGCTACCCAACAGTTATCAGGTGACAAGGGCATTAAACACTGTCAGTTTGGGGGACTAAGCTCAGGGTGCCAGGGACTGGTTGGAGGAAAGCTGGAGAGGCTTCCGTGCCATTGCCTGGTCTACCTCACTGTCCCCGTGTCTCCACCTGCCCTGTGTGATGAGAAAGAGTCACTGCCGTCCTCCCTTCTCTCTGACCTCGGCTGGCTTGGGCTGACACTCAGGGTGAACCTAGGCTTAGAAATAGCTGATGTCTGGAAAAATCCAGAGGTTTTCTTCTAAAATGAAGTAATGCAAGTGAGAGGTTTTGGATACGGCAAAGAATTTTTCCAAATGTTAGAGTTTGTTTGTTTGTTTGTTTTCAGTACTTGGGGGCTGAATCCAGGGCCTTGCACATACTTTGCAAGTGCTCTACCACTGAGCTGCACCCCCAGCCCATTTAACATGTTTTTAATCTTGAGACAGGATCTTGCTAAGTTACACAGCCTGCCTCTGGCCTCGAACTTGCGATCCTCCTGCCTCAGCCTCCAAAGTCGCTGACAGGCGTGCACCTCTGAGCCCAGCTCCAATGCTGGTTATGATGAGGATGGCCCTCCCCACTGTCACTGCAGTCTCCACCACTTTCACCATCACCATCAGCATTGCCATCACTAGGACCGCCATCCTCACCACCTTCATCACAGTCCCCACATCGGATCCTTGCCTTTACCTCCTTATTTCTCCCATCAATGTCTTTATGAATTTATCCCTCAAAAATAATAAGGATGGAAAATAGAAAAATGATTCCCTGCTTTGATTTTTTGAAGCATTTTAGGTTTTCTTCCTAAGCGTGGTAGATGCTAAAGATTTATCTACCTCTTGTTTTCTTTCAGTTAGTCATTGCCCTGGGGCTCCTCCCCCTTTGTGGTCGCCTTGTCCCTCCACCTCCTTTGCTGCTGGCTTGCCTCTGAGGACCTTGAAGCAACCGATGTGGCCCCAGAGAGAGAGAAGCTTCCAAAGGCCCTACAAGAAGGATGGACCTCGCCTATCCAGAAACTTGAAAAAACAACTTGAATTCTTTTGGCCTTGCTCCTGTCACCTGTGCAGTGGGAATTCCTGCCACACAGGTGAGGGGGGAATTGAACAAGGTCCCTACCGCAGCTTCAGGTGTGTCTACCCTGAAGGGGCACCTGGATACTTCCTGTGGATGCCGATTGCTCTTCCTCTCTCTATGGGTCCATTTCTGCTAGGGCTAAAGTAGGCTGAGGCTGTCTGCTCTTGGAAACCGGCTCTCCCTCCGCCGTGAGCTCATCTTCACAATGCTCAGCCGCTAGGAGCATCTGATAATTGAATTTGGGAACTGTAAATTCCCCTGTGATTGACTGTCCTTTTTCTAACAGCAGGAAAGCTGTAAGACACCCTGTATCCGTGGGTAGGGATGGCTCCCACAGTTGGGCTCCTCCTTGGGCTGGGAGCTCACACCAGAGCAAAGACAGTGAAAGGAAGGGGTCCGGAAGTCAAGCCCCACTTCTGGCCCTGTTAGCTGGCCGATGGGCAAGTGACCTAACCTTTCAGCCCCTCAGTTTTCCTCATCTGCAAAATGGGGATCTCGAAGCAGATTTCACATAGTTACAGTGAGGAGGAGATTAAAGAGTCTGGCACATAGGAGGATCCTTAATAGAGGTTGTTTTTCTTCCTTCCTTCTCCCTCTATCCTCTCTGTGTAAAGACTTCCTTTCCTTTGTATTTTCCCCTTCTTCCCACATTTCCTTCCTTCCTTCCTTCCTTTCCTTCTTTCTTTCTTTCTTTCTTTCTTTCTTTCTTTCTTTCTTTCTTTCTTTCTTTTTGTAGTACTGGGGGCTGAACCTAGGGCCTCGCGCTTGCATGCTCTGCAAATGCTGGACCACTGAGCTGCACCCTCAGCCCATTTTTTTTTTTTTTTTTACTTTTTAAGACAGGGTCTCACTAAGTTACACAGACTGCCTCTGGTCTCGAACTTACCATCCTCCTGCCTTTGCCTCCTGAGCCCCTGGGATTACAGGCGTGCTGGCTCCCACATTTCTTAATATAGGTTTTCAGAAATACTGGAGGCTCAGTGGTGGGTTATATGGAAGCCCCTGGGAAGAGGGATGGTAAAGAATCCAATAAGTGATAAATAGTTGATTGCAGAAATAAGAACCATCACAGCACAATTATTTGGAATCATTATCAAATCATAAAATCAAATGAAGGCCCAATAATCATAACTGCACCCAAAGCCAACGGCCAGCTCTATCTGTAATTTGCTTGAGACTACTGCCCTAATTTATTGTTGATGCTCAACCATGCAGTTATTAAAAAGGAGACAGTCAAACTGACAATAGTAATAATGATGATAAGTCTTCCCGCGTGGACGGCTCTTGCATTGCTTTAATTGAAGGAAAGCTAGGGAAGTGTTTTCTCTCATTTGGAAAAAAAAAAAAAATCTTCCGTTTTTTCTCAGGCCATCTGTCTGGCTATTAAAATCCCATCAGCTTCATTGCGAGAACGCTTACTTCCCCCCTGCCTGCCACCCCAAAGGGGGCTCTGGGAGCCAACTAGCTCCTGACAGCGCAGGCCCCTCTGAAGGGAAGACACTGGTTCTCCGCTCGTCCCTGGAGGTGGCCTGTCTTCCCTTCCCGGCCTCTTACTGTCACCGACACAGCGATTTTGTGATTTATTTCCAGGCCCCACATTAATGCCCAGAAATTAGTTTAGATCCTTAATAATGTGGCGATTCGTTCTGTGGTGGAAGAGATAACTATGTCTCCTCGCAGCGGGTTAGGGTCTAACAAGACAGTGCTGGATCTACGGAACGAACACTCTCAGGGTGAAGTTTGACACTCCAGGTTCAGCTGTGTAGAGGACGGGGTGGGGGGACGGTGACGCACTCAGGATGGAGAGTGGGGAGGGACACCGCCCTTGCTCTCTCTGCCCCTTAGTTAGGCGCTGTTGAGTTGTGCCCGACTCATAGCAACCCTCATAGGGTTTTCAATGGCTGACTGTTTCGGGATTGCCTTGGAAGTGGGTTGCCACATCCTTCTCCCATTTTTGCGGTACTGGGAATCGAACCTGCGACCTCAGAGACTGCAGAGCAGTGCTCTACCAACTGAGCTAAATCCCAGCCCCCTCTCCACCCCAGCACCTGCCTTTCTACTCCTCCAGACCATTTCTCTTAGGCTCAGGTGGCACCTTATCCCAAACCCTTCCTGTCCTCTCCAAATCCTTTCTCTTGTTATGTTACACAAGACAGTCACCATTGCTATGACAAAACTGCCCGTCCTCACCCACCCGGGTACCATCATCCCTGAGAAACCTGGGGGCTCCTTCCAAGCAGAGACAGTTGGTCCTCCATTCTTGTGGGGTTCTGTGCTCATGAATTCAACCAGCCACGGATTAAGTATATTGAAAAAGCCGCATCTATACTAAACATGTATATTTTTTCTCGTCCTTAACTCCCTAAACGACATAGTGTAACAACTATTTACATAGCATTTGCATTGCGCTATGTATTTATGAGTAATCTAGAAATGATTTAAAGTACACAGGGAGATGTGGGTAGGTTACAGGCAAATACTATCCTATTCTATTTAAAGGACTTGTGCATCCTTGGATTTTGGTATCTGTGGGGGTTGAGGTGCCTGGAGCCAATCCCCCAGGAATATGGAGGGACAAATATACTTCTTTGTACTAGGGGAATATATTTCCGTGTTTGAAAAATCAAGGTAGGGAGAGAACTCTCATCACTCTTGGTGGCTGGAGAGAAAACGGCTGATTCCTCCAGCCCTGGGAGAAGCCCCAGCGAGGGGCGTTTCCTGACGGCCTTGCAGAAAACCACAGAGAAACCCCCAGTGCACAGCAGCGAGTCAACAAGGGAGGCGACTGCCAGCTCCGTCTGGGCTGTCCTCTGCACCAGTGTCCTCTCTGGATGGAAGAATGGGCCCCATGGCAAGAGTCCAGTGTTCCAAAAGCCTCAGAAAGGCTCTTGGAGTCCCAGCAATTACTGTGGGCTGACCTCTGACCTTTCCACATTCTCTTCCGGTGCCCCTTTGTTACCCAAGGCAAAAAGACTGGGAAGTAGAAGGGCTGTAGGGTCCGAGTTTCCCCCCCTCCCCCCAACCCCGCCATGATCTGTTAGTCAGAATGGCGTTTTTGCAAAGGGAAGAGTGGGCAATTGTGGCAGCTGGGGTGAACTTAGGTGGAACCGGGATGAACGTTCAGACAGATCTAGGCTGAAGACATTAAATATTTGTTAAAAATATCACTAGTGAGCTGGGTGCTGTGGCACATGCCTGAGATTGCAGCAACTTGGGAGGCAGAGGCAGGAGGATTGCGAGTTTGAGGCCAGAGGCAGCCGGTGTAACTTAGCGAGACCTTGACTTGAAAGATAAAAAAAGGGCTGGGGGTGCAGCTCAGTGGCGGAGCACTTGCCTAGCATGTGTGAGGCCCTGTGTTCAACCACCTAGTACTGCAAAAAAATATATACATATAATACATATGTATATGTATGTGTGTGTGTGTGTGTGTGTATGTGTGTGTGTATATACAGATGGGGCTGGGATTTAGCCCAGTTGGTAGAGCACTGCGCTGCAGTCTCTGAGGTCCCGAGTTCAATTCCCAGCACCGCAAAAATGGGAGAAGGACCTGGCAATCCACTCCCAAGGCAGTCCTGAAACAGTCTGCCATTGAAAACCCTATGAGGGTTACTATGAGTTGGATACCGACTCGACGGCACCTAATAACAACAATATACAGATACAAATATATATGGATACTGTCGCTCAGGATGAGGATAACATGGGAACTACTTAAAAATAGCCTGCAGCTGTAGCCCTGTGGCATCCGATCCCGTCAGATCTCGGAAGCTAAGCGGGGTCGGGCCTGGTTAGTACCTGGATGGGAGACCGCCTGGGAAGACCAGAAGCTGTAGGCTTGGGAGAAGGACCTGGAAACCCCCTCCCAGAAATCAATCTGCCATTGAAAGCCCTATGAACAGCAGAGAAGCACTGACAATAGTGTTTCCCCTGTGGTACAGAGGGTCGCTATGAGTCGGATACCGGCTCGATGGCCCCTAACAACAACAACTTAAAAATAAGTGTTCAATTAATAACAGAATGAGTGGTATCTGGATAAGGCAAAAATAATGTGCACAGTACCTAAATGACCGATGCGTGACAAATCCTGCTTTAGAAGAACATCTGCCATCTTTCGAACCCCTCCCGTGTGGGTCAGTCCTCTATGTAGATTACTTTACTTTTTCTTACGCTTTGCTTGATGAGCGCCATTAGCCCTGTTTTCTCTGGCAGACTGGAGCAGTGGTTCAGAGAGCCCTGCCTGAGGCCACTGATCTAGTTGGGACCCAAAGCCACGCCTGTCTGCTGCCCAAGGCCAGTTTTTCCTGCCTGATGGTGTGGCCTGAAGGATCTAGGAAGAAAGTACAGCTGGGTCCTAGGGAAACTCTCCCCGCCCTGTTGTGGTTATTAGGTGCTGTCAAGTTCTATCAGACTCATGGCGACCCTCATGGGGTTTTCAATGGCTGATTGATTCGGGAGCGGATTGCCACATCCTTCTCCTGTTTTTGTGGTGCTGGGCATCGAACCCATGTCCTCAGAGAGTATGGAGTGGTACTTTTCCAACTGAGCTCTACCAACTGAGCTAAACCCCAGCCCCAAACATCATGACTCTGACGTGTGCAAACACGCAGCCTTCTGATCTGGAGTCAGATGCGCTACTGTTGCGCCATGAGGTCCTGCTTAAGTACCCAAGTAGTGTGGAATATTCCCGTGGATTATTGTTGTTGTTAGGTACCAGTGAGTCAAGTCCGACTCACTGGGTTTTCAGTGGCTGATTGTTGTGGGATTGCTTCAGGAGTGGACTGCCAGCTCCTTCTCTCATTTTTGCAGTGCTGGGGATCGAACCCCGGTCCTCAGAGAGTGCAGAGCAGCACTCTACCCACTGAGCTAAAGCCCAGCCCTGCTCCCGGCCCTAGGCTGCTGTGAGATGTGGTCCTGCTGTCTGGGGCTCTGGTGGTCGTTTGAGCCTGGCTCCTGGCCACAGGCTTCCTGGGTGCTTCTCACCCCTCAGCTCGCACCTGCTTCTTTCCCTGCCCGATGTCCCCCGCCTCTGTGTCTCCGTGACTCTCCCATGGCAGGCGTCTGGGACAGCAGGGATCTCGCCCTGCCTGGGGGAGGCAGACACCTCCCCAAATTATGATGCCACTTCTCTTGGCTCCAACCAAGAGTCATGGATTCTCTGACTCCAGCTGAGGGGCCGGGAGGGGATGCTCCTGTGCCCAGGTTTTCCTCTCCCTGATGACCAGCCCTGTCTTCTGTTCACTTGCCCCTCACCCCTGCCACGCTGTTATGCCTCTGGCTTCTGTTCTCCTGGGGCCTGAAAACACTGACTTAGACACAGGCTGGGGGCCTGGTTCCTTTATGCCTGGGTCGCTCTGCCCCTCACATCATCCCCCAGCTCTGCCTATGGCTTGCAACCCTGGTGCCAGGAAGCATGGTCACTGAGGCCTGCTGGGAGGCCCAGAGCCCCAGGCTCTCAAGCTAGAGGGAAGCCCTGCAGCAGCCGGCCAGGTAGTTCTGTTCTCTTGTGAACTTGGCCCCTGGCGAGGGGCTCTGCAAGGTCGTGGCCCATCTGGGACAGCTGCCTGCTTTGAGCTTCCTCTGCTTCCATGGGAAGCCAGGGCTCAAGGCAATTTGCAACTCCATCCATCCTTTGCTCCTTTCTCCTTTCGACTTCTCTCTTTTTTTTTTTTTTTTTTTTTTTTTTTTTTTTTTTTTTTTTTTGCAGTGCTGGGGGTTGAACCCAGGGCCTCGCGCCTGCATGCTCTGCAAGTGCTGGACCACTGAGCTGCACCCCCAGCCCATTTTTTTACTTTTTGAGACAGGGTCTCACTAAGTTACGCAGACTGCCTCTGGTCTCCAACTTGTGATCCTCCTGCCTCCGCCTCCCGAGCCACTGGGATTACAGGAGCGCGCCACCACGCCCGGGGACTTCTCCTCTTTTCATTTAACATTTCTGCAGATGGCCTACCATCTGCAGAACATTCTGCAGATGCAGGAGGCATCACACTCTGCCTCCACTATGTCACAAGGACCCGTTGGCCAGTCCCCTGCTTACTGACCTCACATCCTCGGTGCGCCAGGCAGTGGACTCAGCAGAGGCAAATCCCATACTACCTTGGCCCTGTCAGGTTTACCGCCTGCTTGAAACGATAAAGACTTGAAAACAAAGACACGCAAGAGAGCACAGTGTATGGCCCTTTGCACATGCCTGAGCCAGAGGGGTAGTAAACACCTGAGCATGGCAGAGGCGAGGGAGGGAGCTGCCTTCCATTTCTGGCTTTGCTCGGCTCCACCCACCCCTTCTGTGTCAAAAGGAATCGTGAGCGAGGGGCAGAGGCTCTCTGCTAAGCCGCCTGCGACCTGGCTCTTGGGTTGTGGTTGTGGCACTGCTGTTTGCTGCTGTGTGGCATTGCTGAGCCCTTTCCCTCTCTGGGCCTCAAGGTCTTTGAGGATAAGGTGAGGTCTGGATTGGATGAGTTCCATGGAGCCACCACTAGTTCCTCCCCTCTTTCCTTTTCCTGTTACCACAGAACCTTCAATGTTTCACTGGAATAAAGGTCACATGTTCCAAGCTTCCTTGCACCTAATTTTTGGTCATGTAACAAATTTCTGGCCTATCAGACAAAAGCAAAAATGTTGTGTGATATCTTCCAGGAAACCTCCTTAGAAGCCAGATGACAGGTGCCCTCTGCCTTTGTGTGTGTGTGCCATTCTCTACCTTGCTGTGTGAAATGTGAAGGCAGTGGCTGGAGCACTGGCAGCCACAATGGACTGTGAGGTAGAAGTGAGCCTGGAGGATCCTTCATTGCTAATTAGTTTGTGGTTCCTGGATAAGCCTTGTATGTCATGCCTTCAGATGCATTTACTTGAATGAGAATAAACTGTCTTATTTAAGCCTTTTACTGTTTTTTGAAGTACTGGGGAGTTGATCCCAAATCCTCACTCATGCTAGGCAAGTGCTGTGCCGCTGAGCTGCACTCCATCCCCTTTTTTATTCTCTATTTCAAGACACAGTCTCCCTAAGTTGCACAGGCTACCTCTAGCCTCTAATTTGCAATCCTCTTGCCTCAGCCTCCTGAGTTGCTGGCATTATAGGTGTGCACTACAGTGCTCGGCTTATTTAAGCCATGATTCATTTTATTTTTCTATTATTTATGTTGTTGTTGTTGTTAGGTGCCGTTGAGTCATGTCCAACTCATAGCGACCCTCATAGGGTTTTCAATGGCAGATTGCTTCGGGATTGCCTTGGGAGTGGGTTGCCACGTCTTTCTCCCATTTGCGGTGCTAGGAATCGAACTCAGGACCTCAGAGACTGCAGAGCAGCGCTCTACCAACTGAGCTAAATCCCAGCTTCTGTTATTTATAGTCACATCTAACTCTTCCTGATCCAAGCTCTGGAATTCCTTCCAGGAAAACCATCCTGGGGTCATGACATTGGAATTCTTTAAGCGCTCAGTCCCTGTGGAAGGTGGCATGATAGCCTCCCAAAGACACCACATCCCAGTTTCCTCAACCTGTGACCACATGTTGCTGGCATGCCACACAGTGGAATGCAGGCTGCAGACAGAGTTGAGGCCTGTGATCACCTGACCTTCACCCGAGGAGAGTCGCCTGGATTACGTAGGCAGTGTAATCGCAAGGGTCCCTACGTATGGAGGAGGGAGGCTGAGATTCTTGGAAGAGCCTCTGCCTGGAGTTACTAGCTTTGAAGATGAAGGAAGGGGCTGTGGGCCAAGGAATGCGGGCCACCTCTTGGAGCGGGAAAGGCAAGTGGGTGGATTCTCCAAGCACCTCGGAAGCTCAGCCCACCGGCCCCTTCATGCGAGCCCAGCGAGGCCCTTTCGGACTCCAGCCTCCGCTGCTGTTGGAGGGTGAGTCTGCATTCTAAGCCTCCAAGAGCATGGCCATTGGATATAGCAGCGACAGGGAAGCTGCGGCCTGCCCCTCAGTCCTCATGGAAGTCCGAGACTCAGGGTGATGCCTGTGTCAGGGCACAGGGGAGGAGGGCCAGAGAAGGAGCCACTGTGTCACAGAGCGCTGGGTCTGGCACCCAGGGGACCTGCCACCGGCTCTCAGGGCAAGTGCTCCTTTCTCATGACCCTGGTTCTCCCTTTAACAGCAAAGGCACATCCTGGTAAGATGTGCTGATGGGACTCGAGGGGCTAGGGGACAGGCTGATGCCTCCTAGGTCCCTGCACTTGGCATTTACTCCGTGCCTCAGCAGGCATCCTTACCCAGAGGGGACAAGCCAAGAAGCAGGTGCTGCCCACCAGTGGCAGGGGTGGGATCGAGGGCCACATCCGCCAGCAGAGCTGCTGGCTGGGCTCTCTGCAGCCCTGCACCCCCAGCCTCACCTGGGAGCTGGGAACGTGGCATCTGACACCCACCTGGGCCCTCAGATCAACATCCATGTCCCAACAAGACCCCCCGGGAGATCATGGGCACGTTGGCCTCTGACAGGAATTGCTCCAGACCACATCCTCTCGTCTCTCCTTGACCTCACCTTCTCAAAGCAGCCTGAGGTGATGTCATTTCCTTCCTCTGCTTTGAGCCTTTCTCCTCTGTTCTACTTGGCAAACTCCTATTCATCCCACCAAACCCATTACAGAGGACACTTCCTAAAGGATCCTTTTCCTGACCTCCTTGAGTAGAGCTGCTCTTGTCTTTGGCCCTTACATGTGCTTTTATCACTGCCCCAAGCTCACTGGTAATGATCTTGGCACCTGTCTGTCTGTTCTTGGCTTCCATCTCTTTCAGAGCTGGGGAATGTCTATGGTTACTCAACAAACATTTATTAAGCACCTATCACATATCAGAGGGCTGGGATTTAGCTCAGTTGGTAGAGCACTGCGTTGCAGTCTCTGAAGTCCTGAGTTCGATTCCCAGCACCGCAAAAATGGGAGAAGGACCTGGCAATCCACTCCCAAGGCAATCCCGAAACAGTCTGCCATTAAAAACCCTATGAGGGTCGCTATGAGTCGGAGACTGACTCGATGGCACCTAACAAGAACAACAACATCGCATATCTAGTACAGATCTCCACCCGGAGGCGATGGTGCTAAATAAGACAGGTAGATATAGATCCTGGTCTCCCAGACATTATATTCTGGTGGGGAGAGAAATAACAGGTTCTGTAAACAAACAAATTCAGAAGGCATTAAACATGAAGCAGGAAATGAAATAAAGGAAGCTGCTGGAAGGAGGAGGCAGCCTTGCTGCAAGAGCAGCCTGGTTCCTGTGATCCCTGATTTAGCACAGAGCCTGACACATTCAATGTTCAAAACTTTTCAGCCGGGATCAGATCTGACCGTCGTCCTAGATCAAACTGCATGTCTCTAAATTCATATCCTTCCTGGGAAATCGCTGGCCGATTTTGTTTTCCTACCTAGAAAATTCCTAAAAGTTTCTCGTGCTCTAGAAAGTCTTCGGAGATAAAGATCGGAAGTGGCCGATCCTGTGGTGCTCCTGTAAGGCCCCGCCCCTCCCTCTTCAGTCCCCACTGCTTACCACGGACCAAGTGGCATTTAATTATTGAATAAAGCCCACCACGTGTTTGGTCAGCCCAAGAGCGAGTGCTTTCTGAGCTGGGGTCAAGGTCAGAAAATGTCAGCCTCTGAAAGAGCAGCTGAGGGGGAGGCGGACCCTGAGTGCGAATCTCTCTTTCTGAAGGCACCCATTGGCCCTGGAGGAACCGCTGTGTGAGGGAGCGGGAAGAGGCCAGCCTTCCGCCCGAGCCTGAGCCTGCCGCAGGCGCTGCTCTGGGAAGCGGGCTGTTTATGCGTTTATTTACGGATGCATGGCTTCCTTCCTTCTGTTTCTGTTCCTGCTACACTCTGCCTGCCTGGTGTGGTTTTAGTTACATTTTCAGCTGTCAAAAGACAGAGACTCTGCCTGTAATTTGCCATCGGCACAGAGGGGAGTTTGCAAACTCAGACGCCTACGGAGGCCAGGCAAGGGCCACTGGTGGAGTATAGCAGCCACATAGGACACTGGGGAGCAGTGGGAACCCGGGAGGTGCAGAGCACTTATTGCACTGGAGGGACGCCTGCCACCCAGCTCCTGCAACCATTGCCGAGCGGGGATGCAGCTGGGGTTACCATTTTCCTCTGATTTCGTTTTAAAGGAAGCCAAAAATGGGGATTTTCATGGGAAAATGGGTGACTTGTCAAACATCTGAGGGCCACACACCACTCCTTTGTAGATTACCCTTTCAATAATAGATAGATGTTCTTGTTGTTGTTAGGTGCCGTCAAGTCGGTATCTGACTCATAGTGACCCTATGTACAACAGGCAAAATGCTATTGTCAGTGCTACTCCACTAGTCATAGGGTTTTCAATGGCAGATTGATTTTTTGGGAGTGGATTGCCAGGTCCTTCTCCCAAATAGATAGATAATAAATAATAAATAGTAAATGACAAACGCATGCTCGTCACGGCAGCCCCTGGTAAGTAGGTATATGGTAGGGTAGGTAGTTCCTGGGGAGCATCTTACTAAAACCTTACAACTGATGCATGAGGAGGTACCATGGTTTCCCCCTTTTCACATATGAGAAATGGACTTTGTTGTTGTTAGGTGCCGTCGAGGTGGTGTCTTACCCATAGCGACCCTACATATAACAGGCGAAACACTATTGTCAGTGCTTCTCTGCTGTTCATAGGGTTTTCAATGGCAGATTGATTTTTGGGAGTGGGTTGCCA